>CM062809.1:869751828-870020361 GCA_031772625.1 Pinus tabuliformis | reverse complement strand
AAGGGCAGACTCTAGTTGAAGAAGGTCTAAGATGGGTATGCCAAAATGCTTCAGGCACAGTTTCAGGGGGTGCAGCAGGCAAGTTTCAGGGGGAGCAGCTTAAAGGTTCATAAAGCATTGTTGGCATTTAGATGCTTTTGGTTCTAGTACACAACTATTGTTGGTTTCAGGAGAAGGAGCTCAGAAGGAAATTTGGTTGTTGATCTAAAAAGATGCTGCTTGTGACCTTCATAAGTCTTGGTCTAGATCTGTTGTTCTATGTCATGTATTTTTTTTGTGATATTTCTTTGATGGTGTCAAGGTCATGTAACGGCTATGTTGGTTTCCCACTGTGCCTGGGATGAATAATGTAATTAATGATTGTTTCGGATGTATCCCCTCTTGGTTGGGAATATGGATGTATGTATTGAGTCTTTTGGTGATAGGAAGGTCCCTTATGGTGTATAAGTCTTGGTTCTTTTGAAGACATCTTTTGCAGATTTGCCTACAGTCAGGGCGCAATGTTTTCAGCACAGCCAAGCAAAGATATCAGCATGTACTCAGGGGGGCACAGCCCTTTGCCTTGATGACAAAGGGGGAGAGTGATTTGATTTGGTGTTGTTGCCATCAAGTCCAAAGGGGGAGATTGTTGGCTTATGAGACAAGTATTGTCCTTGATGGCAAAACAACTGATGACAAATCTTAGTGCAAAAGGATAGCAGCAAGGAATTGATGATCAGTCTACAAGTATGAAGAAAAATATATACACGCTGGTTCGCTATATACAAAGTCACGTGTACACGCTGGTTGGCTTCAGTAAAAGCGCGTGTATGTGGAAAACTTATCTTTGGTCCATGGCGGTTTATTCCTTGGAAGTTGTGCCTATGGTTTTGGACTTGGTGTCTCGTCGGAGTGTTGATCCTAGTTGAAGTTGATGTATTGGATTTCTATGGTTTTGGCCCTTGGTATTGAACAAGGCTAAGGCTATTAAGGAGAAGGAAAATCATTAGGCAAGTGCATCTGAAAAGTCTTGAATATTGGATGAAGTATTAGATCCAGTATCCAGGTTATTGGTTGATGATTTATTGCTTGATCTGAGCTAAGGAGAGATCTTATCGGTTGATGGAGAACAAAGATCTAAGGAGAGATTGGGATCAAATGGTTTGAACGGAACTATCTTTATTATGCGTATTCTAGATCCGCATGACTGATGCAATATTATGTTTCTGGGTTATACTGATGTCTGGTACAGCTGCAAGTTATGAAAAATTATTTTTAGATCTGTACGCAGGTTGTCTTCGGTAAACCGCGTGTATACGTGGGTTGCCTTCCTTGAAGTAGGTTGTATCTTTTGGAGCTTGATTTTTGGGTTACAGCTGGGTCTGACTGTTATTGCAGAGTTCTGTAGTCTGCTCTGTGTTCTGGTGACTGGGTTTGACAGGGTTTCAGTGGTTCAGTGATTCAAAGATTGTTGATGTGAGTATTGGTTGTTTTATGAAGGTTGAATGAATTGTGGTCTTCAGATTGTAATATTGTGCTTCAGGAATATCCAGTCTGAAATGTATGAAAAGTCGTACCTGAAGGAAAGAAGATTGTAGGCCCGCACCTACGTACTAGTATCTTAGTAGTACAAGAGCAAAGGGGGTTGAAGTTCCTTCCAAGGAAGTTTGGAGAACGAGAGAAGGTTGAAAGCCCTCTGCAGGTTGTAGCTCTGTGTACTGGTATAAGACTGCACTAGTACAAAAGATTGTAAAGTGAAGTTCTTATTAAAGAAAGATAGAGACGACTTGCAGCAGGTGGTTTTCACCCACATTGGGTTTCCACCTTATATCATGGTGTTCATGTGTGTGGCTTTTGTGTGATGATCTGTTCTGTTATATGTTTACTCTTAATATGGTGGAATAATGACATGATGCACTTAACTGAAGATAAACTAACTGAATTATAAGTTTTTGGTTGTACGTTGTTTTCTTTAGACACCAGTAGCGTGTACACGTTGGTTCACTTAACTGAAGTAGTGTATATGTTCCTGAGCATTGAAAAAGTTTTATTGATCTGATAATACTGATTCACCCCCCTCTCAGTATTATTTCCACAACATTATCTTACGCGAGGGTAGTGAGGTAGGGCTACGCGAGGGTAGTGAGGCAATTCAAAGATAATTTTGCTTCATGAATAAATTACCATCTGTATTCAAACAATTAATGTAATAAATGAGGAAAATTCTCAACAACTAGGGCAATCAATTAAGCTGCCAATTAAACCTCAAAATGTAGCTTAAGCACCCAAGACTTGCCAAAACCATTTCTTAAGTTACATGGTGTTCTTCGTACCTCAAATGTCTACACAATGTCTAAATGAATAATAAAACTCTTTATTGATGAGTAATGTGATTTTGACAATGGGATAATTTGAAAAAAAAACATTAAAAACTCAATAAAAAAAATGAGAACATACACATAGATGACAACTAAATTTGAAAACAAGTAAAACACAATAAAAAGATGAGAACACACGCAGAGATGATAGCCAAATTTGCAAAATAATAATAAATATATAGGGGTAAAATGGTAGAAATATACCTCTTTAAACCCAAATGGTTCATTCCCTGAGTTGTTGGAAGCTCAAAGGTCACTCAAGTTACTGAATAAAATTGCTTGCCATCAAATTTTCTCCAACTCCTTTGCTGTCATGGTGAGGAAAATGTGGTCCATGCAAATTTTATATATTATAGCCAATAAAACCTTTGGCTAGTCTGACAGGGACTACCGCTGCCTCCACGACGGCTTCACTCAATGAACCTCTGACATATCATGTGCATTTGTGGCATACTAAGTAATACCCTTAATTTGACTATATATTGGAAAATACCTCTAAAAATCACATATTTAACTCCCTACCAATACGAACCCAATACACCTTCCCAATATTAGAAAAAACCCTACTTTCACTACATATTGTAGGTATCCATTTTTCATTAACAGGTTTTATACTCCTTTATATTTTTTCATTAACTTTGGCCTCCATTTTTTATACTTGCCAATATAGAAACCCTTTACCCCCTATTATATGTTGAATATGTTATGTCATTTTTTCCTCAATATATATCCCCCAATATGAATGCATGTGGTATGGTATTGCTTTCGTGGCTGCCTCAAGCCCTTGTTAAACTGTCATTCAAGATTTTCATTGGGATAAAGTTGTTTCATAAAAAAATTGTGAAACATTATATTCTCTTTTGTGAGTTGTATATTATATTGATGGGATGTATAGAGTCCGCTACGTGAAGACAATTAATTCATCTAGATTATTCCACTTCCTGTGTCTTTTCAAATCATGCATAGTCACCCAATCCATGGTCATCTAATGATGCCTTATTATCATTCATTGAAATACCATGTGGCCGTCCATTTTTTAATAATGTTTTCTTCCATGTAAGTTTTGTCATGCATCACCATTTCGCTCTGAGCCTTGTCACTATCATAGAGTTGATTCTCTAATTATCTATATCTCGTAGTGAATTGGGAAGATCAGAGTCAATTGGCATCCATGAGGGTGGTGTCACTAATATGCATGTCATTTGAATCTTTTAGTTGTAAGAGCATTCCCTTTGTGGAAATTAATGCCGTAATAGTTTCCAAGCTAAAAAATATTTTTTACACCCATCTGAAATAATTAAAGTAGTTATCAAAGGAGAATGGTGGACTCATGGATGAATCCCAAGAACATTATCATTTATATATATGGCTCTATTTAGATTACTTTTGGAGGAATATCTATATTTCTAAGAACTTGGACATGGCGAGGGGTGGTGGCACTAGTGTTGGAAACCTTGATTTCAATGAGGTTGTCACTACTCACAAGAAAATTTACATTAGCATTGTTTTTAGGAGTGCAACAATTGATCTTAAAATATTAACATCTTGGATTTAGATGATGTGGATTATGTGGCTACAATATCTTTGTGGGAGCACATGATTAGGAATGGTGCTATGGTGTTTCATTTTACTACAATGAACCCCTTTGAGTACTTGTTATTAATGCTACATGTCATTTTTCTGCATCGAGGAAAATGATGCCAAATCCAAATCTTTTGCCATCTAATGAACTGTTGTCATGAATCCCCAAGAAATATAAAAGAAGTACCTATTATCAAGTATACTAATCTTGGGTTGAATATCTTTAAAAAGCCTAATTTCTTAGATCATTGTAGGTGCCTCAATCACAACCTGCGGTGGTCACACCTTGCATAACAAACAATTTGTGACATCGTCACAACAAGCCTTCGATAAAGTTTTGACAGTCTTATTACACGAGTAAAAATAAAAAAAGGTAAAGAAGCTTCCATTTCTAGAAGCCTCAAGAGGGTATCTATCCGAAGTAATGGAGATTAGGCTTGAGTTCCTCCTATCCTAAATCTCATTCCTCCTTTTATGGATCTCACCTCTTCCTTAGTGGATCTTGACTTCCACTCTTTCCCTATAAGTACAATGCACTCAAAGAGAAAGGCGTTTTCATTTTTGACTAATGAACTATACTTAGATGTTGTTCAAGTATCCATTGAAGACTAATTGATTGCAAGGGTTTTGATTGATGATCATTAGAAGGAGGCTTCCAACATCAAGCCCTGGCAATAATTTTCCTTTTCTTTATTCTTAATATAAAGACATGTTTCTTTCCTAGACTCATTTGTCATGATGTTTGTTGTAAGATTCCTTAGTCATTTACATATTTTATGATTGAATCATTGATGTATTATTTGCATTTTCGTATTTCTATTTTAAAAGTATCTTCTTAGAGCATTGAGAAAGAGGTTGGAAGCTATAAATGACAACAACAAGGATCATCATCAAGAATTTCAGTAAAAGGTATGAGATATGCATCCGACTTACATCTATGATTTAATCATAAATTAGGGAATGTTTTCATGTGTTTGTTTGTTTGTTTCTAGACTTGGTTTCTGAGTCTAGGGAGATTTGTCTTGTCAGCAAGACATGATTTGTTCGCCAAACAATGTTGTGTATTATGTGGCTACAATATCTTTGTGGGAGAGCATGATTATGAATGTTGCCATGGTGCTTCATTTTACTACAATGAATCCCTTTGAGTACCTCTTACTAGCGTTGGTACCCAACAAGTTATTGTTACTCATTGACATTATGTTCCTACCTAAAAAAAATACACAAGACTTGTATTAGAAATGGAGATAATAATATTAAAGAGAAAATCATATGGTGGATTTGGACAATCCCATGGATCACATGAATTTCTTAGTGTTAGGGTCCTACTCTAATACCATTCCTTAAATACTTTATTATGTAGGAGGCACATTCCTTAAATAAGGCCCATTAAATAGTTAGTTAATAGTCACTCATTGTAAAAAAGGTAACTTTTATTAATAACACATAGATCATTATAAATGAGATTGTAATTAGTTAAGATGAGACATTTAGCTTTAGTGGATGTCCTATAACTCTTAAGATGTGGAAACATTATTAATATCAAGTTTTATTCCCACTGTGTAGGGAAAATTTCAGGGGCTAATATTTGCAGGCGCGCTCATTTTCCATGTTTTTTCCTAAAAAAGATTCGTTAATTTCCATTTTTCCCAAAAACAATTTGCCTAAATTTTATAGTATAAAATTATATAGACTGATATAAAATAGTAAAAATATAAACATTTTTACCAAATATTACGAAACATTTGACAATTTGCATATTAGGGACTAGTAAGATTCCTCAAGGTTTCTAAACTTTAAGATAAACTTCCATTCTTAAAATTTTCCTTGCCATGGAGGACCCTCAACGAAGTGAGGATGGTTATGTGGCCTTATGCATGGGTCCATTAGAGTAGGGGGTATATACACAATGAAAAAGAGTCACTTGGTATAAGATGTTGGATGGCAAGGCTAAACATTGAATTGGAAATTCACTTTTTAAAGTGAGTTGTTGGATCAAATGGATGACCAGTAGCTATCAATACATGGAAACATTGTTGATATCAAGTTATATGGATATCTAAGTATAGAGTAGAAGGTTATGTAATGTTTTGTGAACACTTGTCATTATATTTGAGTATTGCTCCTAGAGGTTACCCCTCTGAAGAGACAATGAACATAGTTATCTAATTTCTATTATCAAAGAGATCTTTCTTAGGGTTTATCTCTATTTTCCCTTATGTTATTGGGTTTTGCATTACATTTTGTGTGATTGTTCTCAATTTTGGGGTTATTGGGTTTTGCATTACATTTTGTGTGATTGTTCTTAATTTTGGGGTTATTGGGTTTTGCATTACATTTTGTGTGATTGTTCTTAATTTTCGGGTTAAGTACAATTCAAGTGGAATAACTCTTTCTTGAATATGAAGTAGGAGAATTTTAAATTTTATAGACTTTTGATTGTGCTGAAAGAAACTCTCAAGTCGAGTATGGTAAAGATGTTGTAATGTAATGTTTAACATTTTGACTAAGTCAAATTATATAAAAATAAAAATAAAATAAATAAAAAGATTAATGTAATGTAAACATTTTAGTTAGGTCAAAATAAAATAAAAGAATAAAAATAAAAATGACCTACTGTATTGGGCCATGGTATTGAGAAACCATGGTATTCATGTGGTAAATAACCTATTTAAAGGGAAGAATTAAACCAACCAAAATCCATCTTAACTTCATATCTACCAAGTGTCGAGAGGGATCAAATCTCTTGAGATGCACACCTATTTGATAAGTGACGGGGCTTGGTAGATCTAGAGTTAAATAAATTTGGGCTAATTTAAAAACAAAAAAAAATGACAAAATTTAAATCAATTTGTAAAACATAAATATTGAAGAATCGATCCAAAATATAAATTCTAAAATAATCGCCAATTTAGAAAAATACCAATAAATAAATAAAAATAAAACATCCACCCAAAATAATGTTTAGGAAGTGAAAATATGGTTATTTAAAATCAGTTTTCATAAAAAAAGGAATTCCCCCCCCATGAATTTTAACCATGTCCCTCGCTCCTGATTGACATCAGTGGCAAAGTCGTTAATGCCTTGACTGTGAATTCATTTCAGCTCCATGACTAGATGATTAGAGTGATTTGAAAAGTCGTAAAGGAAGATTGGAAAGTCAGAAAAATGACCGTGTTGACTGGGAAATAGAGAGGTGCAGCAGGTTACTTCCAACCAACCAATAAAGTTACTTTAGTTGGTGGGATAAAATTCCAGTCCGTTCAGTACGTAATTCCCACGTATTCCGGTGATGGATTTTTCAAATTCATGCTTTTGCTTTGACGCCCCGCCGCACACGCACCATGTGCAACTTCCAATAAACTTTTGAGTTGGAAGAGAGTGGGGTCACGATAAAATGGGTGTTGTCTGCGTGGTTTATAATTATTAAAATAATAACTTTTAAAAAATAATTATATTACAAATATTAAGCGGTAAAGTATACAGTTTAGATGGAGGATTGAAGAGCGAGAAAAAGAAACATGGTTGCACTAAACATATTAAATCATGATTTTATTATATTTTGAAATTTTGTAAAATAAAATTAATAAATTACCTAATATAAAAATTTTAAAAATATATAATTAAGTTAATAAGAAAATCATAAAATTAATTAAAATCTTAAGAATGTATTTATAAAAAAAAAATCAACTCTAAAGATGTATTTTAAAAAATAACAATATATTGGAATATGGTATTAGTTAAACATTGACACAAAGAATAGTTATAAAAGTGATTAAACTAGTTTAGATTATTGTTAATTTAGAATCTATTAAGTGCTTAAAGGGATCAAATTTCTTGAAATGCAAATATCTTTTAAAGTGAAAATAGATTTGATCCCTCTGGGTGCTTGGTAGATGGGGAGTTAGATGGATCTAGGATGGTTTTTATTTTGTTATATTTATTTTATTTTCACCAAGTTAAAATGTTTATATTACAGTAGTTACATTAAGTTACACACATCACTACCATATTTTATTCTTAATTTTATATCAAAATGTTTACAATACATTACGTCATACATTTCTAATAATCCAATAAAAAATAATGATTTTATTAAAAAAATATTATATGCAAAATATAGCGCTAAATTATTGAATTATTTGTTTATTTATTTATTTATTTTTTATGCAATATAACCAAGTCAATGCTAATTGGGATAGGACAAGACATTAGAACATCTCTACAATACTCAGTTGGAGAGCCTCTATGTAAATACTAGAATAAGTTTAAATTATCATATTCATTGAGACCTTTAAGGTGAAAAAAAGTTACAAACATTAATAAAAGAGTTATTTGTGATTTGATATTTATTAAAAAGATTATTATAAGATTTTTAATTATTAAAAATTAATTATTTTTATGAGTAGGAGTAAAATATAAATGATATTTTAATTTAATTGAATATATATTATTTTAGTTTTATATTTTGAGAGGTATAAATTCTTTTAAAGTGGAAATGTATTTTCGAAGTGTAAAGTTTGAAAAAATGTTTGTATCTCAAGAGACTTGATTTATTTTGTAAGTAGTAAATTGGTCTAAATTAATTTCAAACATCTACCATCACATGAAAATTGTAGATGATCATTAATCTATATTTAAAATTAATCTAATTCCGTGGAAATTTTCAAGTATAATTTATAATATAGAAAGTGATCATGTTAAATTCATAAATGATATATAAATGCTTGAAATGAATCTAATCATTCAAATTTTTCTAAGTATCATTTACAATATAGATAATGATTATTTAACTTTCCAATTTACTCACACTTGTTTTCGTTTCAATCTTTTCGTATTATTATGTCACTGCTTACGCAACGACATCTATGATCAGTTCCATGTTATTAATTTATCCGTATTGGTGAAAATTTTCAAATTTCTATAGTTAACATTAGGCTTTTGGCTGAAATTTTTGCGTGACGTCAGCCGCCGCCACATCCCTAACTCTGGATTTCGAGGGTCGACGTCATCCTGCCATGCACGGTAGATCGGATTGTACAATGTAGGTACAGGAAAGGGCGATCCTTCGTACAACTCGAAGTTAGCTTGGGCTGCTTTGATCTCTGGTGGTGTTAATTTCATTTTAAGAGTGTTGGTGTAGAATTTATTATTATGGTTGATGGATTATTGAGAAGCAAATTTAGCTTTTTTTGGTGTTCAAAGTGGATGTTTTATTTCTTTCTTTGTGGCACTCATTGAGGTTGGATTTCTTGGTTATGTGTCTGTGTTTTCTGTGCGGCATAACTCCTCGTTATCAAGTTTTTGTTGATACCATGTGAGTTTTTTTTTTTTACTTTAGTGGATGTGAGAAGAAATTTTTTTGTGCAGAACGTTGAAGTTGTTTGGTTATGTGGTAGGACGCAGGTTTACCAACCTCCTTGACAAAAATTTGACAGGTAAATGTATGAACATTATTTTCTGGCTTAATGGTAGTGGTGCATAATTTGGAGTTCTAATGATTCACTATTTCGCAAAATTTGTAGGTGCAACCTTAGAATTAGAGCATAACAATTATTCGGGTAAGCAGATTGCTGGATTCTAGCGGCAGAAACCTGGTAAGTTTTAGAGTTCTCTCTATTAGAAAACTCTGGTTTAATGGGCCAGAAATGTTAAATACATTGCCGACTCAAGTTTCGATGGTTTAAATGCAATGTTGTAGGAATAAACCAGTATTGATTGACCAAGGCTAGATCGGAGGTCGACCCATCTTTTCAATTGCAGAAGTCATATGGGTAAGGTGTCAACCCTGATTCCATATGTTCTAGTTTTAAATGGTTTGTCGACCCCGATTCCATGATTTTTTGTAGAGGTCATGATGACGATTTCCTGGAATTTACTTTGAAACTTGTGAAGTGAGGAGTATAGGGATCTTTGCATTTTCAGAAGGATCGTGAGCAAGGTGGCAACTCCGACTACACATCGTTTTATTTTAGATAGTTGGGGGGTCAAAGTTCTATTGACATAAACATCTAGCTCAGGAAGAAAATAACTTCGACCACAGTCGAGCGCGACACATTGCGATGTCAGAAGTTGACGCATGTTTCCATTTTAGCATACTCATGTATCCTTTTACGTTCAGTTCATTGTCATAGGGAACATTGCTTTTATTATTTTTTTTTCAAAATAGTAAATTTATTGGAATGAAAGTTATATTTTAAGAGTCTCAAATAGTTTCCATCTAGAAAAATAAAAACATAAAAGAATTGATGGAAAAATTCAAGTTTCAACGGTATTCGAGAACTTTTGCGACCAATGTTACCAGTATTCTAAGTTTCCAATGGTGGGAGTTTCTAATGTACATTCTTCCTAATTTTTATGCATAGAGGAACATGTTTGACCCAAGGTTGTGAGAGCATGTTTAAAAAAATCAAATTTAGAATAGGGGCATTTGTCCACATTTCTGTTTTTTGGGTTTCTTTGGAGTCAGAGGAAACACATAGTTGAGGTTGGGACCGACTTCATGGTCGAGTCAACATCTCTTTGGGGAAGAATCATAAGGAAAAGGTCGAGCTCTGAGCCATCTTGGAAAAGGCTGAGCTTTGAGCCATCTTAGCAAAGTCTGAGCTTCGAGCGGTCTTGAAGTTGCAAATGACATTTAAGTTTGTTGTTTTCGACTTTTGTACTTCATGAACCATATTCAGATTGTTTTATTCTTTAGACGAGGTATGACATGTTTGTATATTTTAAGCATTTTAATCCTAATTTTGTTTTAATTTGTATGTAGTTTTTGGATTTGTTATCTTAAACTTTTAGATAGAAAGAATAATAATCTTTTTGTAAAATTGTTTTAAATAAATGTCTTATAAAAATATTTTTTTGAATTTATTTCTTTGTTGATAAAAGAATAATGTATTTTAAATGACATTTATTAAATAATATGTTATGTGGGAAAACAAAATAATAAATTATAGACGCATATGTTTGTTTTGTGGGCCTTTGTAGAAGCAAGTCAGAGGGTGGGCCGACTATGAGGTTGGAGGTGGCCATTGTAAACATGCATATTGTAAACACGCATAACTATACACATTACTTCTTTGGTGGCTCCTACTGAAAGGAAGTCAGAGGTTGGAATTGTCATTTGAATGGTCTCTCTAGACACTCTCGACTACTGACACACCCGAGCTATTCGGCTCAGAATCTAGGTTCATTGTTGTCATTATTACTATTTCTTATAAATGACTTAAATGAGGTCTATGATCAAGTTTATCATGAGTTGATATGTTATAAATTAAATCTTAAATGTCTTACAAAAATAATTTGTTGAATTTATTTCTTTATTGATAAAAGAGTAAAGTATTTTAAATTACATTTATTAAATAATATGTTATGTGAAAAAATAAAATAGTAAATTATAGACATATATGTTTGTTTTGTGGGCCTTCATAGAAGCAAGTTGGAGGTCAGACTGACTATGAGGTTACTGATAACTATTCACACATATTTATTTTGTGGCTCCTACTGAAAGTAAGTCGGAGGTCAACATTGTGGTTTGAATGGTCTCCCTAGACACTCTCAACTACTGACACTCCCCGACCAATTCAGATACAGCTTCAATACTTATTTTTTTCTTTAAAGAAGGGACAACATGTTCCCATATTTTAAACATTTTATCTTAAAAGTAAATTATTCAAAAAAAAATTATTGATAAAAAAATTAAATTAATTTTATCAAATAATATTTTATATGAAAAATACAAAATAATAAATTATAAAGAGGCCAATTATACATATATGTTTCTTTTGTGGGCCCTGCTAGAAGAAAGTCAGTGTTCGGGCTAACTATGAGATCAAAGGTTGGCATTGTCTTTTAGATGGTGCTATGACATTCCGCGACCAATTGGCCTCCTTCTAAACACGCCCAACTATATGTACATATTTCTTCCGTGGTCCCTACTGAAAGCAAGTTGAAAAATGGATCCAGTTATGAGGTCGAAAGTCAGACTTGACGTTTGAATGGTCTCTCTAGACACTCTTGACTATTGATGGTCCCTGACCAAATCGACTCCATCTACAATATTGCATGGAAGCATCCTAAATCAATTTTGTTTTAAATTTGAAAATTATTTATTTAAATTACAATTTTATACAGTGGATTCTAAAATATTAAGTTTATCTATATATATATATATATATATATATCTATATCTATATATATATATATATATATATATATATAGATATAGATATATATAACATTAAGTTTTATAAATTTATATTTAAAATACATCTTTGCAGTGTATTTAAACTTTGGTTTATAGTACATTTTATATGATTTTTTTTACTTTGTTTGTTGACCATGTTCTTCTTTGTTTTTTTTTTTTTTTGGTTTTTTGGGTCCTAATTATTTTAAATTGTGGCAAGTGACTAAATTGTCAAGTTTTATTGGTTTTATTTAAAATTATGGATGATTGCAAAATGAATTAAAATTTTAGTGAATGTTTTGATTATTTTGACTAGTTTTTATAAAAGTAAAAGGGACTTAGTTTAAAGTCATGTGAATGTGAATTTAAATTGTATTTCAATTTCAAAGTAATTTTATTCATATATTTTGTAAATTAAGTATTTGGAATATTAAATAATTAATTATATTTAAAATTAATTATATTTATGATAATTTTCATTTATATATATATATATATATATATTCAGATACGTAATAGAAATTGATCCGCTCTGCAACTTGATCTAGGGTTGGAGTTAGGGTTTTTGAGGTTGGATACCATGGCGGGACGCGCAGGGGGGAGTGTTGCTCCCTCCTACAGTCAAGTAGTCATGGATAGAAGCAAGGACGTTGGAAAGCAGCGTTTCAAGAAACCTCTGGAGAAGGCAACAGAGGCAAGTAACACGGAAATATTGGGAAGAAAGAGACCTCATGAATAGGAGGGGGATCAGCAGGAAGCAAGTAAGGAGAAGGAGAAAGGGGGTAGCAGTCAAAATACTACTTCTACAAGGACAACTGGGGTATGCAAACCCAAGTCAAATACCATTTCCAGGGTCATCTTGAGTGACCCAGCGCTGCAAGCGCATAGGGATCATATGGCAGAATATGCGGTTATATGTAAATTCATGGGGATATGGCCAACAGAGAGGGTGCCGCACGTATGGATCAGGAGCCACTGGAAACCGAAGGGGGAAACAAACCTGCATCTGGGTTCGAAGGGCTTCTTCACAGTTGTGTTCATAAGCCTAGAGGATAAAGATAAAGTGTTCGAAGGAGGACCATACTTCTACACTGCTGCAGGCCTCTACATGCAGCCATGGATGATGAACTTTGTCCCAGAACGCGAGACATTCACATTGGTACCAGTATGGATTAGACTATACTCCCTTCCTCTGGATTATTGGCTACCGAAATCTCTGAAAATAATAGGCAACAAAATGGGGCATTTTCTAAAGATCTCAGATGCTACTCTAAAAAGAAAATACACCTCCTTCACTAGGATATGTGTGGAAATGGATCTATCGGGAGCACTTCCGGACGCGATAATTTTTGAAGTATATGATGAAGAATGGGTGCAGACAGTGGAATATGAGCACATCCCATTTAGGTGCCGCAAATGCCATGAACATGGGCATCTATCCGAGACTTCCCAACAAACAATATGGAGAGAAATGTGAAAACCACTGCAGATAAAAATCCCAAGGGTTTCACAAAGGTTGGGGGAAAGGGAAAGGCGGGAAGTGGCCACAAAAGAAGATCAATGAGGAAAGGCAATCGAGCCACAATAGCTTTAAGATCCTAGAAGAAGAAGATGGAAACAAAGAAACAAACCAAGAAACGACGAACATCATCATTGAGAAGGAAAGGATGATCTGCCAAGAATTATGGAGATAATTAGGGACCATGAGATGACTCCTAGTGAGGCAGGAACGGAGGACCATGAACTGCAGGAGATTCTAGAAAGGGAACATCTAGATCTAGAGAAATTTCTGGAACAGGGGACAACCAAAGGAGTGGACTCCATGCTGAAAGAGGAATATGATAGGGTTCAACAACTCTTCCTATGGCGATCACAATCGAAGGGCTCTGGAGTCAAAATAAATCAAGAAAGCTAGGAGCATAGAGGGGTCAAAATGATGGAGGGGTCAAAGAGAAACCCCCAAAACCAATCCATTCAATCGAAGGCCAATATTATCCTAGCTGAAAATAAGTATGTGGCACTTACAAATTTGGATGTAGATATTGATCTCCCTCCAGATTTGATGAATTGGGACTCTAATGTGGAGGAACCTTAGGCCAAATCCTCTCCAAAAAGGACAACCGTAGAAACTTCACTGGAAATCCCAAATCAAGAAGAGACACCCATGTCAGATGTGGTAGGAATGGATGCATAGAAGGATACTGAGATATTGAAAAATGATGGACAAATCTTGGTAAATCTACTTAAGGAAAGTAAAAATAGTACCCAAGTACCATTTTAGAGCATCAGAAATCACAATATCACCAAATTTATCTTAGATTGAAGAGTCATACAATGAAAGTAGATGGGGATCCCAGATCGACAACTAAGGGTTTGGGAGTACACACAAAAAGTAGCAAAGGAAAAGCCCAAATCCATAAGGAATGTAAGAGAAAGGGTAGATGGACTACCAAAGCTTCAACCTAGATATTTGGGGAACATTTAGTGAATACAAGTAGGTTGGTTGTGTTGGAGGTGTTTTACTCCTCCAAATACTCTAGTCAATGAATATTATTTCCTGGAATTTCCATGACCTCAATAGCCAAGGTAAGAAAGTACATCTTAGAGACATAATAAAAATGGAAGTCCCATATATAGTTATGTTACAAGAAACACAAGTCTGAAGTGAAAAGGTTTAGACAATTGTTGATAGATGTTGGAAAGGATGTGAAGCGATCATTTTGGATTCCAAAGGGAGTGCCATGGGTCTCATTATTCTTTGGAACCCTATATAAATAGAATTTAAATATGCATTCTATTAGTATGATTTCATTATGTAGGAGAAAATGAGTCTGGGTTCCTGATGGTTTTTTACAACCTTCATATTCCCATGGAAAAATCATATTTTTTGTCAGAAATTAGAACAATTTGATATCTCCATCAAGACGACCTTTGGGTCATCGACATATAATTTAACCTCATTAAATATTTAGAGGAAAATAAGGGAGGGGTAAGGAGAATCTATCTCAAGTTGCAATAGTTCATAGATATTCTTCACTAACTTCAGGTGGCTAACCTCAATACTATCAATGGGATTTATGCCAAAGCTACTATTCTAACAAGCATAGGCTTTGACCACTAGGAAATATGTTTGGAATTTGATTTAAAACCTACCACTTACAACCACCCCTTTATATTTGGTTGGACACTGAATCTGCTAAGGGTTGGTGTGGCATGTGAATGGTCACTGGATTCCAAGAGATCACTTGGTATATGAACACCAAGGGTCACAAGGAAATGTATAAATATGTAAATATTTGTGAATAAATTTAATTTCATGCTTATCCTAATCTGTTTTCCATTATTTTTGTGTCTTTAACATGGTTTCAGAGAGGGTGTCCTCATGCCCTGCCTATACTTGAGCCACTAGTTTTATCACCTCTCTCTTTGCATGTTAGTTCTGCCATCAGTTCTGCATGACCTGTCAGCTATATTTTAGCTTTGAATTTTGCCTAATTTTGTAGTAGCTCTGAGAAATGCCAATGATGACATATCAATTCACCTAAGAACTTGCAATAATTATCAATCCTGGCATACACTCAATCCTTTCATTTCTCGGGTTTTCCATTACCTCATAATGCTCCACTAATTTGGCCTATGTCAAGAAATCTATCTGTTTCCACTATATGCGACTGAGATGGGGATAACTAAAATTGATTTTGATTCTAGACAGTGTACATGCTTAGTCCTCATTCTCTATGCATCAATTCATATCCTTTGTGAAAAGTTTCAATTTGTTCGTGAGTTGGTTGAATTCCATTGAGTGTACATTGTATCCATTAAATGTTATCGGGCTTCAAAGAATGTAGCATTGAAGCTGTGTGTCATTTGTGTTATGCATCGATGAATAATTTAAGTATTATGTGCATTGAGCCGTAACTCATTTAGTGGGTAGAACCCATGGAATGTTGCATTAAAAGTATAGGCATAGTCAATTTTCTGTGCGTTGGGTTTTATGTTGTCTCTATTTTGATGCAAAAGAGTTGTGAGAAAAATGATTATAATGTGGAATTTAGTTGATCAAATATGCATTAGATTTATTTGAACTTTTGATAAAAGAGTTGAGTAGCACCACTAAAGAGATTCCGAGTTTGGCCTCTATCATCAATCTAACACACCATGACATTGATTGCAGTGATATCACAGAGAGTTAAAACACGTGTGTCGAATCTCTAGTATATGTGGATCATGAATTATATGGTTCGTGCTACAAAATATAGTTGGTTTATATGCATACACTTCTGCCTTAACAAGCTCCAACATTGAATAATATATGATATTTCTATGTGTTGAAGCATCTCTACTCCGTATTGATTGGAGTACTGTAGTTGAATGTGAGTTGAATCTCTGCTTTGAAAGAAGTGAGCTGTGAGATGGATACGTTGAATTGATGTTTCATTGTTTCTATTTGATGAGGTGAGCTTGGAATGAAGCGTTCTTTGAGCAGCTCCTGTTCGTGTATGGATCCTCTGCGTTGAGCGTTGAAGAGGTGTTCATTATGGTAGCAATCTATGGCATTTGGTGAGATGAAATGTTGGCTATGTTTGGCACAATTCCTTGGTAGTTTTTTGTCGAATCATTTATACATATATAAGAGCTTTGAATTATGTTGTACTGAATGTTGGAGTTGTTAATGTTGAATGTATTTCTCCCTGAGTTGATGCATGTGCGAGGAATTGTGAAGTAAAAATGAAGTGTCGGTATCTTCCTATTGTTACAGGCTTCCATAGTAGATCTTCCATTCTAGTCACAGAACAACTGACTTAGTTGTGGATAATTGGTTCGAGTGCCAATGATCGTAGTTCCACCAGCATCTGAACTAGATGGAGATCCAGTCCCCAACTCATTGAACTAATGTTGTGGAGCAGAGGTATCTTTCTAATTGAGAGGATCGTAAACATACCACATTGATGCCTCACCCTCTATTGTTGAAAAATATGGATAAGTATGGGAAACATTTCTCTAGTACCACGCTTGCTAATGAACTACAAATAGTTGGTATTTCCAAACCTTTTCAAACAAAATGGAGGTCATAGTCGCTTGTATGTGGTGAGAGAACGTCAGTAAATATTCTAAGGAATAATGAATGCTAAAAAGGAATTAGAGAATCCTGTGAAATGAGTATGAAAAACTTCTTTACCATTCCATCACTATGAGTGTATGCTATTCCAACCTATATGTGGGTATAATGCTGGTCCTTACTGTATGATGATATGTGTTGATCTCAGTTCGTTGAAGTTCTGGTATGTACATTAAATAGAGTTGTTGCTTATATTGATTGCGCTAGATAACGTTATATGGAATATGTATTTGCATGGTCATATATGTGATATTATGTCATATTTGTTGCATAATTTAAAGTCAAACCAGGAGCTATAATATTCATTGGTTGCTTGTTGACATAGAGTAGATTATTTTCTTTGAAGAAAGTGCCAAGTTCAAAGAGTAGATTATAAATTGATATTGTCATAAATTTCATTTGTTGAAGTTGAGTTTTTGAACAAATGACCAAGGTTACTGAATTATGGTAGTTTCTAAATACTTTAATACACTCCATTGTTCATGATATAGTCGAAATTAGCTAAGACTCTCTCACTGACATTCAGACTTGTCTACAATATGCACAAGAAAAAAATGATATTTTGTAGCTTGAATCTCAGCTACAACAAGAGGATCTACAACAACGTAGTCATCATTCTGAACATGTTATGTTTAGAAAAATCCTCTCTTTGAATTTGAGATAGACTCCCTTCAACTACTAGAAACAATAAAGTCATTAAAAGGGCAGATTTGCATGCAAAAGTAGAAATTCAGCCTATACTTCCCAAGTCCATCATCAGACCTTGTGAAGACCTTATCAACAACAAGCAAAAAATTGGTCTTGGATATGACACGGATGTGTCATTTCATAATCCAGAGTATTCCAAGCCAATCCAATTTCAAATTGTTGGATTTCTTCAGGATGATCCATCTTCACCTCTTCCTTCTCCTCCTCCACAACAGTAGATTGTCAAATGACAACACTGTAATCGAGTTGGCCATGTGAAATATCATTTTTTTTTATCTTCATCCTTTTAAACATTATGGTCAGCACACTCATCGTTCAAACAAATGCTTTAAAAACAATCCTATTGCAAGAACAAAGATTCATCTTGGATGGATTTCTTCTCGGCAATGGGCTTCAACAACCAAGAAGATATTTTTCTCATATCACAGAATTTGTTCACGATTACAGAAAATTCTTGCAGTTGATTTTTCTTCATCTTCTCACCTTCTATCTGACAAGGGGCCAATTGATGATCATCTACAAGTTTCAAAGATAAATCAAGCGAGCTTGAGCCACAACCTAGACCTTCTTCCTGAGCCTATAGCTAGAGATAGCCATACCAAAATTCAAAGTTGTAGTCAGAGATAGCCATACCGAAATTCAAAGTTGTATCCAAAGATAGAAAAGCCCTAAGAATGCATTTGGTTGGTGGCCTTCCTTAAACCACCGTAGGTTACAAACCTCCCTTTTACCACGTTGAAGGTCTCCCTCTTCAAAGCATTAGGGACACTTCTTCTAGTAGAATATTTCAACTTCTTGCCAGATTCAGAAGAGTTCCAAGAACAACGCTAAGTGTTCCAAGTTGAGACCCCAATGGTCTCCCTTTTCAAAATAATAGGGAGGACTTCCTCTACCAGAACACTTCAAATTATGGCCATATTTGGAAGAGTTTTAGGAACTGAACTATGAATTCTAGTGTTGGTGGCCATCCCTGAGCCCTCAATCCACTACTATGCTAGTTTGCCTAACCTTGTCCTTAATTACTCCAAAAAAATCGAATTTTTCTTCTTCGCTTCCTTCTTTAAGTAGAATTAATCCATGACAGAGAACCCAATCCCTAGGATCCACTTTCCATTATATAATTTTTTTCTTTATCTTATCTTTTTCTTTTCCCACAAACCCATATTCCTTTTATTAAATAAGTAGTTTATTTTTTTCCCAAGGAAAAATCGTAATTTTATTAGTGAAAACAAAATTACATGTTGCAGATGCTTGAAAGGATTCCATCATCTAGTCAATGACCGATGATCATAAATTCATACAAATTAATCAACTAACAGATGAAGAGAAAACGTTAACCTTTTCTCCATTTCTTCTTTTCGACCTTCTGCCATTCTCCTTGAGATGGTGTGGATGAAACAATAGCTAGTTGATTTCCTTATTTTTCTTATGTATTCTGATTTCCCATATTGGAAATAGGATCCTTTTCAACGTCATCTTCTTCCTCATCTGGCTCATTAGATGGAAATTTCCATCCTTTACGTTTTTTTCCTAGTTTCTTCTTCCTTTGCAACTCTTTCTTGGTGTTGGGACAAGTGTTTTGTAGATGTCCAGCTTGTCAACATATTCTGCATCTAAAGGTTGTATTCTCGAAATCTAGGAGTTGCGTCCATGTTTTCTTATTGTCTGACAAGCGAATGAGATTCAACAAGCCTTTACTGAGGTCCACCTCCACACATATTCATGCGAATGTATAGATTTGTTCTTCCATTATTTGTGTGTCTGTCTTAATGAATCATCCTAAGATATTCCCAATGCCTTCTAGCACTTGGAGATCCCAAAAATGAAGGGGGAGATTATGAAGCTTAACCCAAACTGACATTCTTGATACAATCATGGTATTTGCATCAAAATTTGGAAACCATGGAGTAATGAATACTCCAATTGATCCCCAAAACCATGCGCCTTCCTGTAGGATAATTTCTTGATCCTTTGATGATGCAAACTTTACAATGAAGAATACTTTGGAGAAAATGTATATTTCATAATTAGTTTTCCAATTTGTGAAAATCCAATGGAAAATATCCATTGGTTTTGGCCAGAAACCGTTAAATCCGCAAATGATGGCTTCTGCTTCATAAGTTGTGCAAAGATTATTTGTTTCTGGAATATCTATGATCAGTTCCGGGACATGATTCAATTGCTCCACGATGTAGGGACTGGGAGTATTGTGTGATTGTACTGGCTTTGTTGTAGTTTCTATTTCCCCTTGGAGAATGTTTTTGTAGGAGAGACCACCATTTATATGTTCTTGGTTTGGGTTTGTACCCTGGGTAAGCTATAGCCAAAAACCCCTCCTGCAGCCTTTGATTTACTTGATCCCACAACTCTGCCTCTCAGTCTCAAATTTAGGATGATGGTGGTTGTGGGAAGAATATTGTATTCATGCAAACTCTGATCATGTTGCAGAGATCTACCACCATAGATAAAGTTTTGCAGGTGTGTTGGGTAGCCTAGATTTTGCATGATATTCTGCTTCATTTGAAAAACCTTTTCAGAAGCTTGTACCCAAAATGATGTTGATTTGCTAGCAGGGGTTTTGAAAAAAAATTGTAAAAAGTTTTGTTCTTTTTGATCCAGGGGGTCATAAGATACAGGTTTGGGATCAGTGCTACATAGCATTTTTTTTGTCTGTAACAGGGACTGAAACGTTGGCACAATTAGTGACTACGTGTTTCTTATTGCTATGTGATCTATTATTATTAAGGGCATATCCAAAGAAAAAATCTCCAATAGCCTCAGTTTTGGCCCCGATCCGACTCTCCTAGTACATATTTTCCACAAGATGGATGAAAATCCTAGATCGGTCATTGGCGAGAAGACGGATATCGTTGTGCTTCATTAAGTCCCTTGTTTATGTTCTTGTAACGGATCTTCTAAGACAGGGGAAAAAGGCGAAAATATCTTCATATCTATACCAGCCAACCACTCTAAGGGTAGATCTAGCATCCATCAGCTTATCGTTGTACAAGGTTTCTGCTTTTCAGATAATGCCTAGGCCAATAGGGCATTTGCGGCGATAGAAAGAAAAACCCCAGTGATTTGTTGGGAGCTCCCGGCGTGTGTGGTTAGATATGCAAATATCCAAACACATGCAATGCAAAAGAGAGATCTGTGTGAGCTATGTCGCAACTTAATAGATGCAAATCTAGCTCGAATAAAAAAAAAAAAAAATCACCTCTTTGTCATGGATCATAGAAAGTTCAGATTTGATAATCAAAAGAGATTGGAGAGAGATCCCATGGTGCCCTAACCCATTTGACACAATGCAGTGGCTCTAGATATGGACATACTAGACGAGAGATGCAACCCTATTATTGAGCATCCCCTCAGTTGCAGAGCGCAAAAAAACCTTAGCATTCTCCATCGCGTTCTCCCGCCTCCATATATATATATATATATATATATATATATATATAATTAGTTTATTATTATTATTATTATTTTCTCTACTTTGATATCCATTTATTTATTACTATTAAATTACATTTTTAGTAATAAGGGGTATTACGCTAGAACTAGACCATTATATTACGAGAAAAAATAAATTATTAAGTATCCAAACAAAAAAAAATATTAGATAAGCATCTTATCCAAGGACATAATAATAGCTAAGTATTTAAAATGTAACGAAAATGCAATACAAAATGAGATCATCCCCTCAGTTGCAGAGTGCGAAAAAACCTTAGCATTCTCCATTATTATTATTATTATTATTATTATTATTATTATTATTATTTTATTCTCTACTTTGATATCAATTTATTTATTTATTATTATTAAATTATAGTTTTAGTAATATGTGGTATTACACTAGAACTAGACCATTATATTACGAGAAAAAATAAATTATTAAATATCCACACAAAAAATAAATATTGAATAAGCATCTTATCCAAGGACATAATAATATCTAAGTATTTAAAATGTAACAAAAATGCAATACAAAATGAGATGTTGTATGGCCATCTTGTTCACGTCAAATAATAGATAAAAAAAAATTAAAATGAAACAAAACTACATTATAAACCTCCACATAATTCGCAACAACAATGTTCACTAGGAAAATGAAGAATCGTGGCCACATTTTTCAACAATAAGCCACCAAACAAGACAAACTGTACATTTTGTTGAGTTTGAAAGAAAAAAACTAAACCTTGGACATCAAAAACAATAGACACAATGCCAATCCCATCAAATTTCTCTACTATAACAACATTGTCCATCGCTCTATACAACCTGAACACCAAATTCCATATCTAGAACACCTGGAAAAGAAAACACAATGTCAAATGTCACCAAGGCCCCCATAATAGAATATATAAGATAAAGAATGTCTCACCACAAATGGCATGTGAATCCTAATGCAGGGCCTCAGCATGAGTAGAACCAACCAAGAAAACCCCAAATTGAAAAACAACATAAAAACACCCAACAATGTCATTAAGTATAGTTAAAGTGCCAAGGCACATCATAAAAGACAAAATAGGCCATGGAAAAATATCATGCAATGTCTAGTGTATTTCTCTACCCCACAAACATGATGCCAAAGTGAATGAAAACCTAGAGGACAATAAGGGGTAATTTCATAATACAGTCATAATGATTTCCTACGTTGATCATGCATAAAAATACTAGTCCTCATGTTTACCATAACCCAACTAGAAATGGAACACAAAAAATTAATAAAAACCCAAACAATGTACCAAGCTCACCACCAACAAGTAGCTGCTAAATCAAATTACAAAAGAACTTATAGACTGATAAATGCCTTACTAGAACCATGTTTTGAAAATCATAAATAAAGTTAAAAGAATATCATGAATCTAGTGAAACGATGAGAAATCACCATTCTTCACACAACAAAGCCAGTAAACCAAAACCACCTCCATCACAATCTACATTTTTCAACACCAAAGAAAAAATCTGAGAAAAAGAATACCACACATGAAAGCCAAATCCCCACTATAACACTGAGAACAGTAAGACACCTTAAAATCTCAAACCACAACTAAAAATCCAGAACACCTACCACTCTAAACATCATTATTAACACCTCCACTATATAAATGAACAATAAATAATTATTTCTAAGACCATGTTAAAGTACAAACTAGCACACATAGACATATGCAGCCTACATTCCTGCGAAAAAAAAGATTTTCCACGAGTAGAACACCACATAGAAATGATTAAAACCGCCATCAATATATAATTAAACTTCAAATAAAAATGGTTAAACTACTACTAAAACACTAGAAAATGACAATGAAAATGCACCTCTATGAAATCAATTCACCCCACCACTGCGTCCTTGAATGAAAATCCCCACGTTGGATGTCAAATCTAGTAGATTCAACCAAGAAAAACATAACAAATTGTCTAAACCACAATAGGAACATCCAAAGCACCCACCATGAAAAAAACCATGAGCAACATCTATACCAAACAAATGAAAAGTAGATCTTTGTTTCTAAGATGTCATGAAGTATTGAATACTAACCAAAACGATAAAAAAAACTAATGCAACGAAAACCAATATTCACGGACATCCTCAATCTACATTCTCAACATAAAGAGATCCACTATTGGTAGAACCCCAAGACAAACCCATCCCTAACAAAACTTTAAATCTCATGTACAACCACCACACAAAAAAACTACAAGAAACACCTCGACCATAGAAACCAAACATTTTGAATACAATGGATGGAATGAACAACTAGGACATAAAGAACCAATGCAACAAAAACTAGAAACTATAGGCATCCTTTGCCTACACTCCCCACACAAATAGTTCCTGTGTACATAAAACACGAAGAAAAAGCCACCAACAAACCAATGTTAAACCTAAAGTACAAGGAATTGTATTCCTCCAACCACGAGAATGTAGTGAGAATACCACCTATCCACAAACCCACATCAATGCATCATTGCATCTTGGGATTCAAATCCCAAAATAAGATGTTAGTGTGTGCAGGACCAACCAAGAGAACCCCACATCAATAAACAACATAAAAAGTGCCTAGACACATTGCTAAATGCACTTTAAAGCATTAAGACATGTTGAGAAAGTCAATGAACAATATTAGAACATCAACTTTAGCAAACCTATAACTAAAACATAATTCTAGCCATGTATGATAGGGAGAACTATCACTACATGGTCACGATATTTTTGTGCCACAGAGGGACATAATTAAAAAATACAAATATTTTAATTTCATGCTAGTGTGTTGTCCCAAATAGCAAGAAGAGATTTGATAAAGTGGCCAAATAGGTGAAGTATAACGGTGTAAACATGCTATAAATTCAACTTTTTATAGTTGTCTTTTTCCAACCATTTTTATGAAAAATCTAGATAGAAATTGCTATTATCACATATTTCAATTGTTGATATAACACAATCTAGCGTAATATGGATTTTCAAGGGCATTGAATATAGTTTTTCAATTAAAAATGCAACTCCAACAATGAAAAATTGTAATTCTAACAATTTTTCTATAGTTTGATTCTAGTGAGATTGCTAGAAAAATTCCAAATCATTGAATGTTTAGACCTATTCAATGAGCATAGCCTAAATGTTTTACATTTTGGCTCTTTTCCTAACATGTTTTCTAATTAATTTTACTCGAAATTTAGCAAGAATTTGTCGGGATTGCAACTTTTGAATTGTTGACTCTATATAATTTGAGAGTCTGAGGGATTTTTGAAGATGTTGAATCCATTTATGCATTCAAAAATGAATTTTAAATAATGAGAATTATTATCTCACCAAAAATTGTATCACCAAATTTCAAAAGAAAAAGTCAAAATACAATATATTTAGACCTTCCCTGATGGGATTGGAATTAAGTGGTACAGTATGTTCAAGGAGCATGCTTAACATGCGAAACATGGGAATGGAGCACGAGTTGAAAACCCTGGGAACGAGATCCATACGCTCCAATTGTCACTTCTTAGTCTTTGCGTGGCACCTTTAGAGTTCACAAGTTTGGGATCACCTACCCTAGTCTCATCGACTTAAATGCATGCAAGTGGTCGCATATGTAGTGGAGCACAACATTATCTTTGCCATCAAGGTTCATCACTTAGCAACTACAATGGTTAGGCATTCTCATGGAAAATTGGTTATAGGTAGAGGAGATCCTGACACACAGTATAGGAAGCTCATTCATGAGCATATGATTTATGATAACCGTGTCTTTTTTGAAGTGTGTGCCCGATCATACGCCTCTCCCTCCATGGATTTTGCACACTTTGGTATTTTATCTCAACAACTTAGTCCTCTCATGTCCATGCCCCATTATAAATTCATGGGAAACTTCTTAGGTTGGAGACATAGATATGCTATGTGTATTGCTGAGGAGGGCTTCAAACCATCATTTTGCTCGCAGATGCTTTGGTTGGTCTCTTCTGGGTTTGCAAGAGGTTCATTTCTTTGCTATTGTCTTTCCTATTGTCACTTTTTCTCATTGTTTAATCACTCAACCTTTTGGTACCTTCTCTGTAGTCTTGTGAGTTTACAAAGGGGTCAATATTTTTTGTTCTCTTTCTACATGATATGGGGACGAGTCCTTCTTTTGAACTAATAACAGTTTTTCCTACCTCATTGCCTCAAGTCTCTGATGCTGTCAGAATTTCCTTCAATTATCCATTGTTGTTTTGAGGAATTTTGTACTTAGGTACCTTTTCCTTTTGGTTTTGATGTTGTTAATTGTTTGTTTAGTTTTGTAGTATTCTCAAAGTCTTTGGGCTCCCTTTTTCTTTGTCTCTCAGAAATTACAATTTACTAGGAGTTAGGGTTGGTATTTCTATTAAAATCCTGCGAAATTTCTTTACATCTCTCCCCTCGCCCAAATACACTGTCCTTTTTCCTTTGCATAATGGATGATGTCCTTCTTGCTCATGCATTTACTCCTCACTTAAGAATATATCTCCCTAAGTTCTCGCCTCTGACTTCAGTCTATTTGTTCTATCAACCCATTTCCTATGTAATGATGGCTCCTCAATAGAGAATACCCAATTGCCGTGGTGGTGCACCCGAATGATCTTCTTCTCATCGACATTTATTTAGATGGGAGTCAATGGCGAACTACTTTGACTCGGTTCCTCTTGAAGTGAGGAACAAAAATATCCATCCAGAGGCAAAGGAGTTATGGTGATCATATATATTTTTCTAATTATGAGATTGGAGGGAACAACCTCAAGTGGGTTCCTAATCCAGGGAAATTTAGGAAGCATTGGCTTCACTTTCTTCATTCATTCACTCTGCATCGATAGATGGAAACACTGCCTTGTATGGTTATTCATGACAAGCAGGTCAACAACTACAAATTGTTTGCGGGTTAGGAGGATATTAAGCAAATTCTAAGGGACATTCACTACAACCTGGATGACATCATGGCCAGACTAGCAAGTATGGAGTGATGTGTGGTATCTAACTCGGGTATTGGGTTTGATGAGGTGCACGAAGTACTGACAGTTATTAACACTCATGCTAGTAATTCTCCTTAGGAAAACTCCTCTCCCCTCTCTCCTGTCATCATTTTTAAGCAATGCTCTCTGATGTTTAATGCGCTTATCTCTACAATTGGGTATTCCATGGTTTTGCACTAATCTTCAGTGGGTTAACGACATGACACTGATGGGACCAGGCCAACACTTTTATAAACTATCGTGTGGGAATGATTTTGTAATGTTTATTTGGTTGATTAAATCATATGATAGTGACTACACGTGGATGTAATGCAATTCAGATATTTTGGATTTTGGTTGATGTGGCATTCAATTAAGCAGTAATGAAAAGTACCTGCCTTGGAGTTTTCATTCCACACTTGACCCTATGCTTGTTCCCTTTGTTCATTGGTCTCTTTGGTCATTTGCTGTTGCTCATCGAGGGTTTACTCCGCAGTGCTCTGCAAGGTTTAGTGGGCAGCTATGCTGCAAGTCCTGGGTACACTTCTGGTGGCTTGTTGCTATGACTGTGTTGGTCTTTAATCCTTGGTTCGTAGACGGTTGTGGTTTGTCCTGTGGTTGCCTGGGTAAGACCTCTGTTGTGTTTTGGTTTCTTTCTGTCGTGGGTTCTACAGGCCGTCGTATGTTAACTCATGCACTGATATTTCTCATCTCTGGTTGGCAACTCAATGTCTGCTTGTTTCCAGGTTCAGCTCGATGGCTTTCTTCCGTCTTCGGCTTAACACATAAGTAATTACTCTTTCTTTGTTTCAATTTATGGGTCTCTTTCCACTGTTATTGACCTGGATTGCTCTTTGTTCTCCACACTCGGTCGGCACTTGGTGGGCTCCAGTATTGTAGCAATAATGCTACAACTCCTGGAGCTTCCTTCTCTAATTTTATCAACCCGGTAGTTCGTAACAAACTTGGAAGCGACGGTGCTGTATGCACAAGTACTAGCTCTTGTCGCAGCTGTCACTTGGTCAGCTGGCACAAGTCCGCTAGGGCTCAAGCCAACTTCTATATGTTCTCAGAAGAAGCTTTCTAAATGATGAACGAAGACTATCTCAAAGGAAATTAACCTACTTTGCAAGAATGAACTGAAAGCCAACCAAACATGGAAACCCTAGTAAACCCTAATCTGACTAGCTTACTCCTTATAATGCAACGATGGGAATGTAACTCCTAACAATGATGCCATTTCTTCTAGTGATATGAGATGCATGAATTTAAACTACTTCCATTGGAGAGAACATGTTTTTATATTTTTGCTTAAGTGGTTGGAGTTATTATGATTTTGTTTCTTATTGGGTTTTGACTGTGCAGGGGTAGTTCGAAGGGAAGGAAGGCTTGGGAAAGGTTAGGAGGGCTAGGAGGGGTTCCAGGGGATCCCTAACATCATTCCACAGAAGTCCACAACGTTCAGGTGCTTGGCAACCGTGTTTGCAGGCTTCTACAGGATGTCTACAGGGGATCCTACAGGAAGCTCGGGATTTCTACAGGAAGTCTGCTAACTTCTACAGGATGTTCTGCAGTCAGAGTTTTGGGTGATGGAGGAGTGGAGGAGCTGTATGGGTGGATAGGTAGGATGAAGAGGGAGCTTGTGATGGCTCAGGGACAGAGAGATGAGATGGAGAAAGAGTGGGTAAAGTTGGTTGGTGGATAGAAGGGTGGAAGCAATGAAAAGTCAAACAGATGGAGCTACGTGAAAAGTAGAAGGGTTGGAAGGCAAACGAGCTGAACAGAGGATGAGTAGGTGACTTGGGCACGGTTGAGAGGAAGAAGAAGATAATAGAATGATGCTGCGCAGTGTAGATGAAACAAATTACCTATATCTTGCACAAAACCGAGAATTCATCAACCTATTCTAACTGTGTTATTAAACCAATGAACAACAATGTAAATTGTGGAGAGAAATCATGCATGGTGTTGGAACGAAGAAGTATTGCTCAAGATCAGAATGCATGGACGGTTCTATGACTGAAATGATTGTGTTGCAGCTTGCATGAACATATAAGACTGCGTTTTTTGTGGTTGGTACGGTCTACACCTCCAATCTCTAAACAGAGATGGCAGTGAGTGCACTATCAACCTTTTCTTGGAGCTCTAATGAATTCTAATCCTCCTACTCTAATCTAAGCTACTAAAAGCACTTTAACCATGAACTAATCCTACTCAATCACATCAAAGAAATTGAATCAGCAGACTATGTTTTCCAAATGCATGTCAAAGCAAAGAAATGAAGTGCTGAAAGGAAAGACAAGTAACAATACAAAGAAAAGGATGTCTATTGCTCTCAGGTTGGGCCCTAACCTGAGAGCTATAGCTCCTCTTAAGAACTTCGGATTGAATCCAAATCTGCCTGCCTTTAGTAAAAGATCATAATCATGAGTCTAACAACATGCCAAAACTGGCTTACAAAAAGCAAAAACCGAGCTGTAGCTCGTACTCAGAAATTGCAACAATAGTTCCAAAGTTCAAAAAGCTCCTATCAAAGGCTACGGCCTCAATATTTATACATGATGAGGGCCAAGCTGGCTTCCTCAATTAGTGGAGCTTGGCTGTCCAACTAAAAGTAAACTGTTGTTCCTGTAGAATCCGTTGGCTGCCTTTTAGCTCGGTGGGGAGAGCTGTTGGAGCTCGGAGTTGGGGTGGAGATCACGGGGGAGGTCATTCAAGACTGTGGACAACCTCCCTATAAACCCGCAATGCAACCTTTGCTGTCTCCTTGTCTCCATTTGTGTGGTCTTTGCTCCATTTAATGTCAAAAAACCTGAAATCATTATGTATTAGTCACATAGGAATAATGCCTGCCCTTCTTCCTACAAATAACACGAATATACTAAAAAATGACGCATAAGTGATAAAAGATGAAGGGTTGAGCAAGGCAAGTAGGCCAAATGAGCCCAAATTGTTACCAAAAATTGGGGCTCATCATCACCCCCCAGCAAAAATATTTGCTCATCCTTGAGCAACTTAGTCCAACTCTTCATCCTTCATTGCTTTCACTGCTACCCTTACATCCCAAGCCTCTGTAGTAGTGTCCTCCTTGCTGATATGAAACCCAGCTTTCCTGTTCACCTCTTCCCATTGTTCATTGTCATCCTTCTCTTTGCTGCCTTCAATCAATCCTAGCAGCAGTGGTGGGCTGAGTTTAAGGCCAATCCAGCTGGCCTGGAGGTTTTGCATGGATTTCTTGTAAAGGGCTACCCTTACCAGAGCTTCCCTCATCCGAGTTGGGGTATGGTACTCTCGGATTTTCAAACTGTGTGCCAATCTATTCCATCTGCGTGTGCATGCTTGGACAACATTTTCTCCTAACAGTCTTTCCATGTCTTCAAAATGAGCTATGGCTTGGGCCTGTTGATCCATATATCTTAATGAAGCTGTAGGATCAGTAGACAAGTGTTGGTGTGCTGAGATGAGTGCAACTGGATCCTCTGGTTCTGCTCGAATGAGCAATGGCTCGTTCAATTCTCGGTTCATGACCGATTTTGCTTCTGCTGCTCTTTGATCCTCATGGTTTAACCACGAAGCGAACGCCATTAATTGCATGTCACCCAAGGCAGTGTTGGGATCCCAGGAAACTATATTAGGCAAGGCCAAATTATGGAGGTAAAACTCCGCTAATTTGGCTTTATCTTCTGACGAACTAGTACTGCACAGCTCAGAAAATTGTTGTGGGTCTTAGATCTGAGAAATACCTCTTTGTGCCAAGGTATTTATTTGGAACTGCAGCCATTGGTCTTTCAAGTACAACCCATAGGATTTGGCAGGTTGTCTGCACTGTATTGCTTCCATGGCCCAACTGGCCATGCAGGCCAATTGTGCCTCTTTTTGCTGCAGCTGTTCTTTTAGAGCTTGCACTTCAATTTGTGCTTGTTGTTCTGCTTCCTGTAGATGTACTATTGGCTCCTCAAGACCGGTGGTCAGTTCCTTTTTGCCTTGCCGTTCTTCTATGGTGTCCTTGGAGGATGTACCTGTCCCTGCCCTCAGCTCCTGTAGCTGCAATCTTAGCTTCTGGTTTTCTTCCTGTAGGTACACTCTTTGGCAATTGGCCACATGTTTAGCCATGGCTAATTCACTCCTGGCCTCCTTGAGTTGCTCTTGTAAAGGGCCTATGTCTGCCACACCCTTTGACTTGGCGATCTTCATCCACGTGTGTGTACGGACTCTTTCTTCCAGTAATGCAAAAACACAGTGGCACAGTAAATTTCTGAGGTATGATTTTTCCCACCTCTAAAAAGGTGTAATATGAACTCAGACTAGGCTGAGGGCTGGGCTCTGGTATATGTTCCTTTTCTACCTCTTTGGGTGGCTCTACCTCACCCTCCCTCGGTGGTGATGAGGGTCCTTCTCCCTCCATCCTCTCGGTTTCCTGTAGCCGAGCCAGAGTTTCCTGTAGAACATTTTCTGCATCCTGTAGCCGAGCTTTTTCAGTCAATAAGTCTAACTTTTCTTGCCACGTAGTTTTCTTTGGGCTCGCCCTCTCATAGGTGACTGATATCCTCGAGGGGGACTTTTCCTTGGGCGAAGTAGGGGCGTCTTAAATAACAATCGGGCTGCTGGGCGGAGGTTGTGGCTTGCCCGTCTTTATTCTGACACTTCTTCGAGCTTTAAAGTATAGAGGGGTCTCCCTCTTTCTCTTCTCCTTTGGCTTAGGTGGCGTGCTGAGGGCGGCCAGCACAGTTGCTGCCTCCCTTGCTAGAATGTCTGCCTTCTTCTCCTTGGGTTTTACTTTTTCAGGGCTTCCTGTAGAAGACCCTGTTTTAGTCAATTTCGGGCTTCCTGTAGAAGACCCTTTTTCTGTTAATTTCGGGCTTCCTGTAGAAGCCGGTTTCGGCTTTCCTGTAGGCACAGGTGTCACCGCCTTGGTTTGCTTTGCTGCATGAGTTTTTCTTTTTGGCTTGGTTGCGGGTGCTGATGAGGTACTTTTGCTGATGTGGACCTTCTCAGCTTTGTCCGTTCTGCCTTGCAACCTTTTCTCTCTTTCTGTCAAGATGGGTGTGTCATCTTTCTCCTTGACATCCTTTTTCTCGTGCCTCTTCCTTTGTTCTTTCTTCTGCACTGTGGTCGGGGTCTTCTGGCCTGTTTCTTTCTTTCCCGCGGCCACTGATTCCTTCTCCTCACTGCTGGAGGAACCGCTTTCTTCGGTCAACATCCTTATGTCTCCATCTCTTGTCAAATTTCTGAATGCTTCCCATGAGAGAGGAACCTTGTATGAATGAAGCGCATCTTCCACGAGAAGTTTGATCAATCCATGGTGGGCTACCTGGTTTGGTATGCCTTCTTTTAACTTTGTGGCACACTCAATTAGAGACTGTAGCAGGAAACAGGGGATGCTCAGTTTGTTTTCTACAGGAAGGTCAATCTGGTGCCTCAATTCAGTGAGCAACCGAAAGTGATACCCGTACACGATGCTAAAACGGCCTTCACAGGTTATATACTTCATGATCTGCAGGCTAACTTCATTCCATGGTGGCAACAAACTGGTTCTACGCACCCCATTCTTGTCTTCCGAGAATTCCTCTTCTGGTGGAAAGAATTCTTTCTTGGCCTGTTGGCTCAACTTCCTTTCTTCCTTATCCCATGGCAATCCCATTGGAAGCTCAGTAATTCGACTGATATATTGCGGGGTGAGTGTGAGGCTTAGACCCCTGAAGTTAACGGTGGCCAATGTTTTGGATTTCGGCCTCAGAGCTTGTAAAAACTCTTCTGCCACTTCATCGTCATAGCCCTGCAATTTGTCACAGAAGGATATCCATTGCACACGTGTGAAGAGCTCCACCACCTCAAGATTTTCCCTTAACTTTGTTGAATCAGTGGGTTCCCTTCTAATGAACCCACCCGGCATGGTAAAAACTGTCGGTTTAGCTAGAGGTGGCGAATGCGGAAAAAAATTTGGCCTACTGAGACAGAGCGTAGAATTACGCTTCTGTCATGCATATAATCCACGAAGCTTATCTTTGAGGACCTTAACACAGCTTAATTACATTGACATCCTGTAGAACGACAGTTTATGCACAGCAGACAACATTTGCAACAATTTTCAACGACCAGACTGTAGACGACGATTCTGCCACCTTCAAAAACCAATTGCATGGAGAGTTCAGGTTTACCTTTTTAACCTGCCACCTTTTGACGTGAGGAACCCGCCTTCTTGTAGAAACAGCGTTCCTGTAGGAGCAGCGCGTGATTTCTGGGAAATACTGCAGTTGGTCTGCACTCTTGGTGTTGCTTCACAGGCGTTCTGATGGCCAAAGACTCTGAGTATCGAGCTGCAGAAGGATCCGGATGATCACTCGAGTTTCAAACGGTGAATGATAAATGCATGGGGTGGCAATCTAGCCGATTAGATTTGAATCAGCGGAATCCGTGGCGCGGGGGTGAGCTGTCCCTGCCGGACTGTTGGACGACGTCATCCCATCATTTGCCTGCGAGTTCCCTTGCTGCCGCATCATTCCCCGCAGATCCGCCGCCGTCTCTTCTGTTAAACTCATTTTTCCCGACGGGATTGCTCTCACGTGTGTACTGCCCGTTCCTTTTGCCATGGCCGCCACCCAAACATCCGACTAGACCATTAACTGGTCGACGTGGCCAGTCAAATGACCATACAACCGCTCAACCCATTCACTTCACACTTTGCAAACAATTTCAAAGTAAAATTCATGCAATCTGACGGAAGAAAGGGTCGAGACACTTACCTGTGCGGCCGCAACACGATTTTTCGGTTTTTGGATGATGATGAGTGGATTCGTTTGCCGCTGATGAATTTGCGCAGGCCCGGAGGTTCATGTTTACAGGCTGCCGACGATGGATTTGATGCTTCGGCTGCATGCGCCCGCGTTTTCATTGCATATGGCCAGCGCTGTGATTGGTCTACATTCTAGCGGGCTTAACTGTTACAGGACTCCTGCAGGACGTCTTGTAATAGTTTTTCCTCCTTGGGTGCATGCTGCACGACGAAGGATTTGGTCTCACGATCACGCTCCCAGAGCTCATGGATGGCTGGGATGGATATGGTATGACGTCTCAGCATTTTTTTATCTTAAAAATTGCTTTCTCTTTGATAACTCAACGATCTGCTTTGCTGGTGCAGGTAACTTCATTGCATGTCGACAAGGATGGTAGAACGAGGTGACAGCAGTGTGCAAGGGTGACAACAGTAGCTTGCATGCGTCCAAACCGATCCTTAGTCGTTAGATCTCCTCATAAAATGAATTATGGGCCGTCCCGAACTTCTACAGGAAGTTTCCTGTAGAAATACAGAGCTTCCTGTAGAAAGTTTGCGTTTCCTGTAGAAAGTCTGCACCTTCCTGTAGAAAATCTGCATCTTCCTGTAGAAGACTCAAGCCGTGATGAAATTGTGCACATACCTTGGAGAAAATGAGTATTCTTGGAGGAGGTGCTGGTGAGGTCTCCTGACAGCATGATAAGGATCCTTGGCTTTGAGTTGAGAGGCTTCCTCTCCTCCATAGAACACCTGCAACCTGCATGCAATTTCACATTATGAACTTGCTGTCCTTGTCTTTTTTGCTTATTGTTTTTTTCTTTTCTTTTTTCTTTTTTCTTTTTCCTCTTTTTTTGAAAGATAACAGGGGCGCCTCAATGAGGTTTTCACCCTTGCCATCTGCCTTAAGCGCCTCAGAGAGGTTTTCACTCAAGGATCTTTTTCAAATCTCTTTTTTTTTTTTTTTTTGAAAGACAATAGGGGCGCCTCAATGAGGTTTTCACCCCTACCACCTGCCTTGGGCGCCTCAGAAAGGTTTTCACCCAAGGATCTTTATTATTTATTATTATTATTATTTTTTTTAGATCTTTCAGGGTATGCCCAAAGCAGAGGCAGAACCCTTCTCTATGACCAACACTGATTTCTCCATAGTCTTGATGAACTCTTGTCTTGAGAGAGGCTTCCTGTAGATCTTCAATCGATGCCCATTGACAAGCATGGGGATGGCTTCCTCATCAATGGTCTGAATAAGAACAGATCCATTGTCATGACATTTTTCCACTGCATATGGTCCCAGCCATCTGGTTCTCAGCTTTCCCTTGAAATCTTTGTACCTGGAGTCATACAACAGTGCCCAATCTCCTGGCTGGAATTGCTTGTCATTGAGGTGTTGGTCATGCCACACCTTTCTCTGAAGTTGAACCACTTCTGAGTGAAGGAGGGCCTGCATTCGGTGCTCGTCCAGTCCATTCAGCTGCAATAACCTTTCTTGCTGTGCATGGCTGAGATCTAGGTCCAGTTGAGCTGCCATCCTTAAAGTGTTGTATTCAAATTCAATGGACAGCAAAGCTTTCTTCCCATAGACCAGCTCATAAGGTGTGAAGCCGGTTGTGGTCTTCCAGGTGGTGTTGTAAGCCCATGTGGCCTCAACCAGGCGATCTGCCCAGTCCTTTCTGCTGCTGCTCACCACCTTAGTCAAGATCCCTTCTAATGCTCTATTGGTGACTTCCACTTGCCCATTTGCTTGAGGGTGATAGGGGGTGGAAGTCCTATGCTTGATCTTGTGATGAGCTAGTAAGTCTTCAACCAGGTTGGATGTGAACTGGCTCCCTTGATCGGTGACCAGCTCTCTTAGGTAGCCAAACTTGTAGAAGATGTTTTCTCTTAAGAACTCGGCCACCTTTTCTTCTGTTGCTGCTTTGATTGCTTTAGTCTCTGCCCACTTTGTCAGGTAGTCAGTACACACAATGATGTAAGACCTTTGCCTCGAAGGAGGGTTGATTGGACCCACAAAGTCCATACCCCACTTCTCAAATGGCTCAAGAGTCACTTGAGGTTGGAGAGGCATCTCATCCCTTTGAGTCAGTTTCCCCATTCTTTGGCATTGGTCACATTGGCTGATATATCTTCTGACATCTTGATGAAGTGTGGGCCAATAGTAGCCTGCCTACAGGATTTTGAAGGCAGTCCTCTTTGCTGCAAAATGTCCTCCACAAGGCCCATCATGACAGGTGAGGAGGATATCAAAGACTTCCTCCTCCCTTACACAACGCCTTAAGATCTGATAAGGGCCAAGCTTGAACAGATTTCCCCCGATCCAAGTAAATGAGGCACTTTTTCTGATGATTCTGCTCTTCTCTCTTGAGGATAGGTGCGGAGGGAACTGTGCTGAAACAAGGTAGTTTGCTATATCAGCAAACCATGGAGAGAGTGCTGAGATAGCAAACAGATGTTCATTGGGCATCTGGTCATCCACTGTTCCATCCTCATCTGCAGACAAATCCAATCTAGATAAAAAGTCAGCAACAACATTTTCTTTACCTGGTTTGTCAACAATGGTCAAATCAAACTGCTGCAACAAAAGTAACCATCTAATAATACGAGCATTCACATCTGGTTTATTCATTAAATATCTAATTGCAGCATGGTCAGTATGTACAAATGTTTGATAGCCAGTGATATAATGTCGGAACTTGTTCAGTGCATGGACCACAGCCAAAAACTCTTTCTCAGTTACAGTGTAATTCAGTTCAGCTTTGGACAAGTTTTTGCTAACAAAGTAAATGGCATATGGAAGTTTTTGTTCAACTTGTCCTAAAGCTGCACCTATGGATTTGTTCGAGGCATCAGTGTGGATGTGGAAAGGTAGGGCCCAGTTTGGACCTCTCAAGATTGGGGCTGACACCAACTTGTCCTTTAATTCATTCAAAGCCCTCTGACAATCGTCAGTCCATTTAAACTCCACATCTTTTGCCAACAGGCCAAACAATGGCGAGGCTAGCTTACTGAAGTCTTTAATGAATCTCCTGTAATACCCTGCTAATCCTAAGAAACTCCGAACATCCCTTACCTTTTGGGGAGGTGGAACCTTCTTGATGAGAGCAATTTTGTTAGGATCCACTTGTAACCCTTGGCAAGAAATGGTATGGCCTAACACAGTCCCTTCAGTCATCAGGAATTCACATTTTTCAGGACTAAGGGACAGGTTCATCTCAATGCATTTGGTTAGGACTTTTCCCAGATTGGACAATGCTTCCTGGAAGTTGGCCCCATAAGGAGTGAAGTCATCCATATAGATTTCCACTGCATCATGGACCAGCTCCGAGAAGATGCTTAAGACAGCTCTCTGGAAGGTAGCAGGAGCATTGCATAGCCCAAAGGGAAGAACTCGGTAGGCAAAGGTACCCCAAGGACAAGTGAAGGTGGTCTTATCTTGGTCTTCCGGGCTGATTTGGATCTGGTTGTACCCGCTAAACCCGTCCAGGAAAGAGAAGAACTTCTTTCCTGCCAGTCCATCCAACACTTGATCTATGAAAGGCAGAGGGAAATGGTCTTTCTTGGTAGCTTTGTTTAGTTCTCGGTAGTCCACACAGATTCTCCACTTCCCATTTTTCTTGGGAACCAACACCAGAGGGGACACCCATTCACTATCTGAGATGGGGTAAATGAATCCGGCGTCCAGCAGTTTTTGCAATTCTTCCTTGACAATGTCCTTAAGGGTTGGATTCATTCTCCTCTGAGGTTGTCTAACCGGTTTACAATCCTCTTTGATGTATATGTGATGGGTACAGACCGAAGGATGAACTCCTTTCATCTCCTTATAGCTCCAAGCAAAAGCATCTAGATGGCTGGCCAACAGGCTACACAGCTCCTTTTCCTGGGAAGGAGATAGGGAGGAGCTGATCTTTAACGTTCTCTCAGGGCCGAACTCCACATTTTTGACTCTGGGAGTGACAGGGTTGGTTGTACAAAGATCCACTAAGGTGCTGGCTTGGGCATCCTCCACCAATTTCTCTAGGGATAGTGCACTGGAAGGTGGATTCTGGATCAAGGTCTCAATCAAGTCATCCCCGGCAACGACGCCAAAAAGATGGTGAGCTCCAGTATTGTAGCAATAATGCTACAACTCCTGGAACTCCCTTCTTTAATTTTATCAACCTGGTAGTTCGTAACAAACTTGGAAGCGACAGTGTTGTATGCACAAGTACTAGCTCTTGCCGCAGTTGTCACTTGGTCAGCTGGCACAAGTCCGCTAGGGGCTCAAGCCAACTTCTATGAGCTCTTAGAAGAAGCTTTTTAACTAATGGACAAAAGCTAACTCAAAGGAAGCTAATCTACTTGCGGAAAGAAACTGAAAGCCAAAAAGAAACGCAAACCCTAGCAAACCCTAATTCTACCAACTAGTCCTACTGATGCAAAGGAAAGAATGCAAACTACGAAAAGAGATGCCATTACTTCTAGGAAGGTAAAATGCATGTGTCTAAGTTATCAATATCTGAAGAAAACATCTTTTTGTATTTTTTCTTAAGTTGTTGAAATTATCATGCATGTGCTTCTAACTAGTTTTCCACTGTGCAGGGATGGATCAAGGGATGAAATGCTTTGGGAAAGGTTGGGATGGTACAGAGAGGGTCTAAGGAGTCTCTATCATTCTTTCCGAGAGTTTCACAAAGTCTGGATGCCATGCAACCGTGTTTATGAACTTCTACAGGAAGTCTGCAGGGGTTTCTACAGGAAGTTCTGTAATTCTTCTACAGGATGTTTCGTGATTGGGTTTTTGACTGATAGGTGAGGGGGAGAGAATGCATGAATGGGTAGGGAGGTAGGGTAGGGGCCTGGAATGACCCAATGACTGAGGGATGAGGTGATGAGAAGGTGTGGAAGTCTAGCTTGCATCAAAGAAGGTTTAGGCAATGGAAAGGCAAGAAGGTAGGGTTACGTGGCAAAAGAGCAGATGGGAGATGAGGAAACAGACTTGGTGATGGAGGAGCTGATCTGGATGAGGCTCAGATGAACGAGGAGGTGATGAAGGTGCCCTGCATAGTGTTTACCTGATCAAACCAACTATGTCTTGCATACAATCTAAATATTAGATGATCTATCTAACAGTTTAATGAGATCAGTGAACAACAACCTTATTCATGACAAGAATCACGTACATCATGTGAACAAAACATTATCAAAGAGATATAAACACATGAATAACCCCTACCAATCCATCCTAAACATAAAAAGCTACTTTAACCAACAAAAACGACCAAAATAACAAAGCAAGATCTAAAGAGCAGATTTTATTTTAAGAACGCAGCAACACATAAAGATAAACAAGGGAGGTATTGGGCACTTGAGATGGGCCCAACCCCAAGAGCTACAGCCTCCCAAGAGAGATTTAGAGCTGGTGCAAAGTTGGATTCATCTTTATTAATCAAGAAATGAAGAGTTACATCAAAACTGTCCACAAGGAGAGCTTGAGAATGAGCTGAAAGCAAAGCTAATCTATTGCCTACAAATCGAATTACAAAATGACTACAATAAGGCTATGAAATGACTAACTACCAGCTACTATCTACTGGCTAACTAGCTAACATCCACTGGCTACACTGGCTAACCAAAATGAGGCCCTAAGCCTTCTTATTTATACGAATTGAGGACCCAACAGTCCTCCTAAACTTTAGGGACTCGGCTGCCCAAAACTTGGAGTTAACAGCAGTCCTACTTGACTTGCTTGGCTGCCCTTGTGCTGATTGATTAGGTGGCCCTTGAACTCCGAGCTGATGGTGGAGAATTCGAGGTAAGGGCCCATAAATGAAGGGGACACCTTCCTACAAATCCTCTAGCTTGTTCTCCCACGAATTTGGCTGCAAAGTGCTCATTAAGACCTTCAATTTTGTCTCCAAGTTGATCAAAAGGCTACACAAAGCACCCATTAGACTTGTTGGCATAATGACTAGCCAAATTCACTCTATTAACATAAATATAATAAAAAACATGCAATAAACTAATGAGAATGGTGGATTAAGTCAAATTAGGAGGTTGAATGAGCCCAAATAATTGTCCATTTTTGGGGCTCATCAACACTGTTGATGGAATTCCTGTCTTTGGCCTCACTACAAACCCTCAGGTAACTCTTTGCAATTTCAACGGTTTAGTTTTTCCTTCCCAACTCTATATTTCCACTTCTGCTGCAATTTATCGGCTAACACCTGTGTAACTTGGCTGTACAGATATTAAGGGTTTGCTGTTGGAGGGTTTGGCCATACACGTCTCGGTTTTGTTCATAGGCTCTACCTCTTCGAACTTCTTTTAATCTTCGTTTTGGTCTTTCACTCCATCTTTGGGTTAGATGGGTTTTTTTAATGACTCACTATGAGCGATGCTCTGTTGCTTCGGAACTCTAGCTTCCACTGTGTATCGATTGCAGTCTTCTGTTTGTAATTGCAACTCCTTTCTAAACCCTCACCTAGGGTTTATCGTTTAGGGTCTATGTATCTATGCTGTGTATGGTTATTATGGTTGAAACCCTCGCCTAGGGTTTATAGCTCAGGGTTTGAGCGTTCACGGTTTTTGTTTTGACAGTTCTGTTATGTAATTATAATACGCTGGACTTTGCAATTTTTGAAAAGAAATTCGTCTGAGAAATGTAATAATGTTAGCTTTGATTTACTTGATTTACATGCGTTGTTTGTTTGCTCTAAGTTTCGTAACCGGAACTGCTGTTATGTGCCTTCAGTTTGCTTGAAATTTAATGTATAGCTCTACACGAACCCTGTAACTATGCTGGCAATTTTATATGGTTGTCAATTGAAATGTATTGTGGAAAACGGTCGCTCGGCCTGTAGGAAACCCTGGTTTATCTCCGTTGTTTGTCTCGAACGAGTTACAAACCCTCATACTGTGTCTATTCTTTGGTCTCGCTGTGTAAATTGGTTCTTTCTCTCTGGAAACGTAAAGAAGAATTTATTTTCAAGAATCTGTATATGGCTAGTTGTGTGTTCAAATAGTCATAAATCGGAAAACATAACAAATTACAGTAGACATACAGATGGACAGAACTTTGATTTCTCTGTTGTTATTTTTTTATTTGAGTGCGAGAGGTATTGAACTGAACCCCTTACATGATTTGTCCTGTTACATTTATAGGTTCCCTGTTCCAGTTAATGAAACTGTACAGTTGCTTTTCAGTTACAGACTTTTACAGTTACTTGGTTATTAGTCATTCGTTTTATCTTATGACAAGATTTTCTCTTCAGATACATTTGTCTTTTTCCTTTTAAATAAAAGGATAATCATGACTTGTTAACAACAGACAAACACATAATCTTAACTGACCAACTACTCTTAACTAAGTTAAAAAATAAAATAAAAATAAAAGTCCTACCTACTTTTCTGTCAACCAACATAAGGACGAATAAAAGTAAACTCAACTTTTTGACCTGGCAGAGACCAACACCCGGTCATGGTGCTTGAGTTGGATGCTCCTGCATCAGACACTCTGGAACAAAGATCGATTTTGTTTTGTTTTCTTCATAGTACTATAGATGCAGTTGGCATGTAGTCAGTTTGTCTTTGTCTTGGATGTGTTTAAATCTCCATTTTTTATTTTTGTAGGTTGGTATAGTATTAGTACGTCTGATTTACCACTCCCTCGTTTCAATATTGTCTTCCTTAATTTTTGTAAAAGTCATAGGGTATCATTGAAAAAGTATGGCAATCATATCAAGGTCGCTCTGTCTTTGCGACAACCAATACCTTGTATTTTAAACCTTACTAATAGTAATAGTGTCATTTTAGTTACCCCTTGTTGAGGAAATAATCTTCTAGTGTGGTTTTTTGAAACATGAATGACTATCAATATAACATACTTCATTATTAATAAAAATATATTAACATAACTTACATATATATATATATATAAAAGAATCTATATATATATATTTCTCATTTAATAAATAAATATATTCAAACACCCCCACATGTGCGTAGTAAAGACAAACAATCTTCCTTTTCAAATTTGAAATATTATCCATATAAATTCCACAAATTCATGCGTATCAAATTCCAGATAATGTTTACACATTTCTTTCGCCTCATAATGTTACCATCAATATCATAATTTAAAATTAATCCATTAATGACTAATCAATTTTGTTGATTTTAGGTTAAGTTTATTAATAAATCCATCCTAATCTTTCGGCTATAATCTCGCAACCATACGCTATAATTTATGAATCTTCCTATTTTAAAAATTGTAAATGAACTGGAACACATGCGATCTTGATGTATTGTCTTAAAAATTCCTCTTATTTTTTTAAGGATATACCAAGTGGAATCATGTTTAAAACTCAATATCTTTACCAATTGCGTGTGGGATCGTGTTCAAAAATAAATATATTTTCCTCTTGTAAGTGGAATTGTGTTTAAAAAGATTTCCTTCTAATTTTTAGGATATAGGATATAACAAGTGGAATGGTGTTTAAAAATCAACATATTTTCCTCTTTCAAGTGGAATTGTGCTTTAAAAGAAAATCTTCCTAATTTTTAGGATATACCTAGTGGAATCGTGCTTAAAAATCAATATATTTTCTCTTACAAGTGGAATCGTGTTTAAAAATAAATATATTTTCCTCTTGCGAGTGGAATAGTGTTTAAAAATAAATATATTTTCCGCTCTCTCCTGCTGAAAGTTCGTAATATGGTTAGTTTTCAGAATTTACTATTTTTAAAAATGTCGAACAACCCAGAAAGCCCTATTTCTTAAAGTTGGGATAGAGACACCCGAAACCATAGGGGTGCGCGGGAACCTCAAATCAAAATCATGATTTTGAAAACCTCCAACACAAGATACATCATGTCACATGAGAGGTGACTGTATTTACCCACAAATACTGTAAACCATCCTCAGAGTAAGTTGACTGTATTTACAGAAATAAGCGAAAAAATCGTTGGCGCAACTAATGGTAACATCAACATCAATAAATATATAGTCGGTCAATAAGCATTAAATGAGCAAAGCTGTAGATGTTTATTATTGGAGAATTAGTATATCAAAATCTAACAATAAATATATACAATTGTATTCATTTAATAGCTAGTCAATAAGCATTAAATAAGTGTTGTTGTAGATATTTAATGTTGGATAATTAGTATGTCAAAATCTAACAATAAACATATACAATCCCACTCATTTAATGCTTATTAACTATAGAAAATATCGTAACTTCACAACAAAAATACAATCCCACTCATTTAATGCTCATTAACTATAGATGATGTCGTAACGTCACAACAAAAATATGATTTTGAAAACCCATTACCAGACTGACTACCACGATGTTCAATTGAGGCCTCTATATGTCTCTCACTCAATGTGGACACATACCACACGATGCACGAGAGCTTACTGCGTTTAGTTCCAATGCAACCGACATAAGCGAAATTTTATTCACACAGAATTTCAGCGCAACTGACATAAACTGAATTTTATTCCACGTGCTCCACTCATTTGCCACAATCAAATTCCCAAAGGCTTTTTTTTTAATACGAAAAAAGCGTTATATTCATATCCAAGAGAGTACATAAACATCCCAATGATAACAGCATATACCAATAGTTCAGTACTGATACGAGTCCATAATGACTCGTCGGAAAAACATGTAAAGCCATCTTTACCAGTTTCATGCCTATCTGCACAGTTCTAAACATATTTATATAATATTCAAATATCAGAATAGTCTAATAGTTCCTCTGTTCAGTAAGAAAGTCCTGTAGAATGAGATATCATATGTAAGACATAACAGTGAATAAAATTCATAAACAGCAAATTTTTTTTGATATATTCCATCAGCAGTTGCAATATGGATCTACGAATAAGAGGAATTACCTTGGAAATGGCAATGCCCCGACGTCCATGCAGAGGTCCCCCATCTTGATCTCTATGTGCATCCCATCCAACTTGTCCAGTATCTCTCTCTTTGAAAGTCCATCCGTGATTTGGTTGAGATCTCTACCAATGTGCATAATGGTAGAGTCCTTTTGAGTGCCCCAAAGATATGTGATTTGTTACAGCCAACCTTGGAGTGTGGGTTGGTATATTTTTGCATATCCCATGACATAATCAATGATAATCTTAGAATCCTCGTATATGTGGATTTTAGGGATGTTCAAAAAATTAGAGAACCAGAGTAATCCCCATAATGCCATGGCTTCTGCCCTAGTGTTTGTGCTGCTGCCAGCACCCCAATGTACCCAAAAAGCCTGATCCGGTGAATGAAGTATCAAGAACCCACATCCACATCTTCTTCTTTGTGATGCTCCATTAAAGAAACCAGTCGGATAATCTATCCTCGGACAAGGTGGATTTTGTTTATTTTTTTTTCCCATTCCCGATTGTTGTCCAATAGTGTGTAATTCTTTAATGCACTCCAACACCTGTGAAGCATTTTCTCTGAAATTTTTAAAGATGATATTATTCCTCCATCTCCAGATCTCCCCAAAGAGAATAGGAGGAATATTGTGCCAAAAGGTATTTTGTTGGCTCCACCATTGTAAGCAGTTAGAAATACAGTTGAACTGAGTGTATTGGAAGCCAATATATCCAACAAGGTTTTTCCAAATCTGAGAAGCCACGTGACATGTTAAGAATAGGTGAAGATTTTTCTCCTCCACATCCTTGCAAAGTACACATATCCCCGTCCCATACCAATTTCTCTTCTGGAGGTTTGCCCACGTTAGATTTTTATTTTTCCAAACCAACGAAAGGAAAAGAATGATCTTAATGGGGATTTTTGTTTTCCAATATTTAAAGAACTAACATAGCTCTGGGTGTTGTGTCTCCAAACGACAAAGTGTGAGGTATGTATATGCCACCATGACATTACCCCCTTTCATTTTACTTGACTAGGTGATCTTGTCCCTATCCACGTTGCGACTAACTCTAGCAAGCTGCAAAGACGGTCGAATCCTATCCCATTCCTGCACTGTCTGTCCGTCCAATCCCAAATCCCTTGCCTGCTTCCAAATGGGGCATCTATCTTGCCATGTCGATATAACATGTTGCTAGAAGAATATGCCGCGGCCGTTTAAACCATATATGAGATTATCAGGTAGTCTGTCAGCAACTTCAATGCCCACGATTTTATCCAAACCGATGATAATGTGATGACCAGTGCCCAATTTCCAGGCAAGTAGCATAAGAAAGCAATAACATACTTTTGTAAAACTGAGCCATATAGCTGAGCCCAATTTGTTCCCGATACATCCCCTGTGCATCCATACATGAAAATCGAGGTTCTTCAGGTATTTTTGTATAATGATCATACCCTAAGTGCCATCCCCAAATATCCCTCTCCAAAATGATTTAAGTAATAATGCACGGGCGAATCTCCTCAAATTCAATATGCCTCAGCCTCCCAAACGCTTCGGCATGGTAAGATGGTCTAGCTTGGAAAGATGGAATTTATTCTTGTTTTCATACCAGACCAGATGAATTTAGCAATGATCCCATTTAGTTTTTTGATGATGGTGAGTGGCAGATGGAATAAGTGTGCCCAGTACACTCCCATCTGCGTGGTCACCACTTGTGTCAATGTGATGCATAGGCATCTGTGTTCCCAACTAGATATTTTTTGTAGAATCTGTCTGCAAGCCACATCCAGTCATTGACTTTGTAACTGCATGGTTTGATATGGAATCCGAGGTATTTCATACCCCCGACAATACCTTAGAAGCCACTCTGAATAGCCTTTGAATGTAAGCAATAACCTCCATATCACATTGATCATGAAATATAGTAGATATCATATGATTCATAATTAAACAAGATGCATTCCCAAACTTAGCAAAGATATGAAAAAGATGTAGCCAAGCGAACCTGTTGAGGATCCCCATGATGAGCACGACAAGATATGGCTGTCGCTACCAAGAAGTAGGAGATGAAAGTGACCCTCAGCGAAAACATTTTTAATATGGAGACTTAGCCCATCCATAGCCAAAATGAATAAAAGTGGCGATAGTGAGCGGCGCTGTCAAAGACCTCTCCCAGCCATGAATAATGTCGTAGGATAAGCATTTATAACCACAACATCTTGGACATTTGAAACGCAGGCCATAATCACTCAGCACCACTAGCTTGTATACAAATTTTGTGAAGAACCATCCTCAGATAGCCCCAATCTAAATAGTCAAAAGCCTTTTTTAAATCCACTTTCATGATACCCGCATTTACTTTTTTTGAGTGAATCGAGTGCATACACTCCTAGGCAATCCCCACAGCATCATGAATCTGTGTATTTTGCAAAAACCTGAATTGATGCGGGGAAATATACTTGGAGAGGGTGTGCCTCGTCTGGTTTGCAATAGTTTTAGAGATAAAATTGTAAATAAGATTACAAAGAGAGATAGGTCAGAAATCAGAGAAGGTGAGTGAGTGAGTCTTCTTCGGAATAAGAATGATGTAGGCGGAGTTTATGTCCTGATGTATAAATCTCCAGACCTGCGATTCCTTGGCCATGTCAATAATATCTCGTTTAATGAGATAAAAAAATTGTGTAAAGATCCCCGCAGTCCATCCGTCGGGGCTAGGACTCTTATCCCCCTTGAATGATTTTAATACCCCCAGGATTTCCTCCTCCGATACTGAATGATAGAGTGCCATATTAGCATCCTCATCAAACATGGAAGGAAAATTTTCGAGCCCCTAGATCTGGTCCTTCGGGTAAACCAAATCCCTTTGGCTATATGCTTGCTGAAAGTGGAGAACAGTGGCTCGATTAATGTCTTGCTGCGACTGAAGCTTGGTACCATTTGAATCAGAAATATCCCAAATGGAATTAGTCATTTGCCCATGGTTTGCATATCTATGAAAATTTTTGGTATTTTGGTCCCCTTCCCAAATCCAAATTGCTTTGCATTTTAATCGCCAAGTAGTCTCTTTTATTTGGAGCAGTTGTTTCTTTTTGTGTTCCAAGACTTGTATGCAATTTTTGGATGTCAGCAGGTAAATTATGTACAATAAAATGGGGGTGGATGTCCAAAAGTTCTTTTGTAATTGCAGCCAGCTCTTCGTTCATATGCCGATGTTTCCTTTTCTCCCATGCCTTAACCTCCTGCCGTAGGATCCCCAACTTGTCCTGAATGTGCAGCATGGGAGAGGTGCACCGAACCCTGACGTGGTTCAAGACATCACACACAAGGGAATTAAAATCTAGGTCCTCAAGCCAAACCCGATTGAACTTAAAGGGCATGTCGCCTCTATAATCCTCCCTTCTCCAGTGTAGAGCAATGGGTTTGTGATTGGATATATAACTACTTACCACTTCAGAATATACCATCCCAAGCCTCTCAATGATTTGATCATGCAGGAGAAAGTGATCAAATCGCTTTGCAATATATCCTGCACCTGACCTCCCATTGTCCATGGTTAGAATAAGTGTGGAGGGGAAAATGTCCACCAGATTGTGCTTCATGATGATATCCTTGATACGATCAACCAAAACATCTATGCTTCTGGAAAACCCCCAAACCTCGTTCAAACCAATAGTATAGTTTATATCCCACGCAATGATGAGATAAGTAAGGTCCAGTAACTCCGACTCGATCAGATTATCCCAAAAATTGGCTCGATCATGGTATGGTGCATAGACATTTAGAATGTGAATTATTCCCTTGAGCCCGCGAATGTGACCAGCAAGGAGGATGCCAAGAAAACATGAAAAAGCCTTGACATTGACCCACCAAGGATCCTAGATAGCAACCAACCCACCCGAGAGGCCATGAGCATCAGTGGTCTCCATATGCTACTCATGAAGCATCTTTTTGAAGTACTCAACTACTTGAGGAACAACATGCATCTTTTCCTGAAGAAGAATAATATAGGGATGAAGAGAAGAGAAAATTTCTCTGAGGGCCAGGATTTTGGAGCAACGCCCAGACCTCGCTTATTAAGTGAGAGGATGAAGGTCATGTTTGACCATATGTTGGCATCTGTGCTCTAAGGGCCCAAGGGGAGGAAGAACTAGAAATGGGGACATCAATGAGAGAATGTGCTTCAACGAGACTAAAAGGGAGAGGTCGGGGACAACCTCGAATGTGTCTACTGCCACGATTATGTTTTCGACAAACAATAATATTCCCAGTAGATGAGGGGCTGATGTGAGGGGATGAGTGTCCAGTAGGCTTGTGAATAGTAAGATAACGAAGATCTAGTGTCTTCTTTTGGAGGATAAAATCAAGGTCACTATCCACTGAGTTTGTGGGGGAGTTAAGAGGAGAGTGTGGCGATGCAGGACTAGTTCCTGACACGGGGGAATGTGGAGTGACGCAAGAAGGTGATGGCGTGGGGACATACATTATGTGTGAGGAAGAGAGTGCATATCGTGATGTCAGATGGAGAGGAGAAGTAGGCAGAGGTGGCAGACAATCACGAGGAGTAGGAATGTTCTGTTCTATAGGGTGGGGTGAGGTGGAAGACAATGACGATGAGTAGGAATGTTCTGTTCTATACAGTGGGGTGAGGTGGCATCATTCGAGGGAACATCGGACGCATCAGAAGTACGAGGAGATGATAGAATAGGAATATGGGCAAAGTCAAATGGATTTGCAAATAATTGTGAATAATGATGTCCAGATAAGAGTAAATTTGGATTACCTGATTTCTAAAGAGAACCACGCCCATGAGAAGGTGTTTTGAACCAATGATGAGGAGAAGCAGTAGGTGGAGCATCTTATCTTTATATTTTTTCCAATCGCCATGCCGATGAAGATGGTGCACCATAAGTCTACCGCTAATCCACTGCAGACAATATGCCAGCAGATGTCCAGTGTGATGACAATTTAGACATTGAAAAGAGACCCCCTAGAAATCTAGTCTCTGACCAAATGAGTGTCGTCCTAGCTTAATTCAATATGATCCGGAAAACCCCCCACCCCCCGTACTCCTTCTCAATTAAGATCCAAGGAACCTACTTATTAGGTGCACCCAAACACCGAGGATCAACATACACGGATTTTCCAATGGCGTTGCCAATGTCCATAAAAACTTGCCGCATCTAGAATTTGATGGGAAAGGCAGGCAGCTTAACCCAAATCAACTTGTTTTGGGGAGTCTCCTTGAGAGGATTGAAGCCAATGTACCATGAGTGCAGTGTGAGAAAACTCCGCTCGCTAATCCAAGGAATAGCTTTGATTTTCATGAGGTCTTCCTAGTAGAGGAAGTGGAAACTATACCAACCATTTAATAGATGCACCACTGTAGGAATATAGGCTAACAATGCTTTCCATTTTGTTCAACCCAAACCCGCATATCAACTTCACTCAACTCCGTAAAATGCCACTTACCAATGAGAGCACGCTTCTGAAGACTGGTAACTTGGTCGATCAACATGTCATGGTCGAAGAACAGAGCAGGAGCCAGAGTAGCGATTTCTTCTTCATCCCTTTGTTCCCCCATTCATCATGCCATTTTTGCAACTGTTCAAGCTTATTCCAATTCCTATAAATGGGTTTGTTTTGTAGTGAAGGCAACGCATTAAGGATGCTAGAGTCGAGGAGGGAGAGAGAGCCATGGATAAAGCCATTGTGTCCATGCTTGTTAGTTTTTTCGTATTGATGGTAGCATTGGATAATGCGATTGCGGTATCTTGCAATTACCAAACAATTCCTAGTATTTATGGTGAATATCATCATCTCTATGACCACACCAGTAATTAATCTGTTTCAAAGAAACGTAGTGTAGAGGATCAATTGACATCATCTGGGAATAAAAGTGACGTGGAGGTGCTTTTGTCATTCAATGAGGCAATCACATTGGATCCACTAGGATCACTCTCCAACTGGGCAGCTGAGAAGTCGGAGAATGTTTGCTCATGGAAGGGTGTTTACAGCATAGATGGCCTCTTATTACTAATAATTTATGGATGAGGCCTCAAAGGTACTCTTTCCCCATCTCTTGGCAACCGTTCCTTATTTTGGCTAGATCTTTTAGATAATTTGTTGAGCGGAATAATTCCAGGTGAATTGGGCTTGTTGCAGAACTTAAGCGTAATGAATCTAAGTTTGAACAACTTGAATGGAATAATTCCAGTAGAATTGGGCTTACTGTAGAACTTGGTTATCTTGTCTCTAAATTCCAACAACTTCAGTGGATGAATTCCCATGGAATTGGGGTTGCGGCAGAACTTTTTGTTCTTGGATTTATCATTCAATAACTTGAGTTGAAGAATTCCCATGGAATTGGGTTCGCTATAGATATTAGACTGGCTAGATTTATCATTCAACAATTTGATTGGAAGGATTCCCTCATATCTAGGGAATTTCACATCTCTAAGAGCTCTACTGTTGTTCAAAAAAAAACTAAGAGGAATAATCCCTCAAGATATTGGAAAATTTTCATGTCTAACCTCATCAGATCTATCCAAAAACTTGTTGAATGGAAAGATTCCTAGATCTTTATAGTATTGTACATTCTTATATCGGATCAAGTTGTCAGAGAACAAACTGAGTGAACACATAGGCACAGGGTTTCCAATTTCCTTGTTGGGAATCTCTACTCATTCTAATAGTTTCTCTAGGAATCTTCCTGCGTCTTTATCCAATTGCACCAAACTTCAAGTATTAAATTTAAGGAAAAATAAATTGATTGGGAGCTTCCCTAAGATTATCAATATTTCCAATCATTACAAGTTTTAAGTATTGGTTACAACGAGCTTAGGGTGGTATCCAAATTGGATCACAGATCTCCTTAAATTACAGGTGTTGGATTTATCCAATAATAATTTCACTAGGAGAATACCCTTTACTTTAGGGAGACTCCTAGGATTTCAAATCCCTAGCTCTTCTTAGTTTATTGGTAGTACAATATATATTGATGTGCAAGTTATCATTAAAGGCTATGATTATTCTCTAAAATATGTTTTACTAACAAATACCATTTTGGACTTTTCTAGTAACAATTTTATTGGAGAAATACCTCAAAGCATGGGAAATATGAGTTCCTTGCGATTTCTGAATTTATCTAGAAATCATTTGGAAGGAACAATTCCTACATCTTTGAGTGAGATATCTACTTTGGAGCACTTAGAATTGGCTAAAAATAATTTAAGTGGAGAGATTCCTCAAGAACTCCCTAAATGAACCAAGTTGGCATATATGGATGTATCATTTAATATCTTTGTGGGTGAATCCCAAAAGCAACGCAATTGGACACTTTCAGTGTGACTTCATTTCAAAGGAACAAGTGCCTATGTGGTTATCCTTTACAGGTATGCAATAAAGCCACCCCAACAAAAAAAGATGGAGTATATGCAAATGTTAGTAAAGAACAAGGATGGTTAAATCATGTGGATGAACATCTCTCATTAATTGCATTAGGGTTAGGAGTAGGAATTGGCTTTGGTGGAGTTGTAACATTAATAATTATGTGGGGTAAAGCATGGCATTGGATGGTACCTCTAGAAATAAAACAATTTTATGGAGTGTATAGATTCCCTAAATGACTTATCTTTTGTCCATCCATAATACTATTCTCATAATATATGTATCAAAAATTAAAATAATATCTCATCAATAATATGTGAATGGTTTTTTTCATGGGGTCTTGGATAGACGATGATCTTGTGCTCTATTAAGGCACTCCTTATGTAAAGTGTTCTATTAAGGCACTTCTTGATGTAAAGTCACCAGCTCATTTCCCTGCCCCAATCAGGGTGATATAATGGACATGATGAAGATATAGTCCCACCAAGCTTACAAAAAAAAATGTGAATGGTTTTTCTATTTTCTATTTTAATTTTCCATTTCCACTTAATTATAGTTAACTATGGTTTTGTTTCACAATAAATAGTTTTTAATTTCTAGTTTACACATATTTTAAGCATTTTGAGAATTATTCATAATGAAGTGAGATACGGGTCCTATGTTTGGGCTTTTTACATAGATCTTGAAAGCAACCTTCTTGGTTGAGAATCCTTGTAAACAATTAACACATTTTTCTTTATCCTTCTTGTCTAGTTCCAGATGTTTCTCATGTGATATTTGATTAATATGTTTTTAACTTGATTTATAAAATTATGGTTACTTATGAATTGAAATTGACAATTTTTTTTATTTTTTTTTTATATTTATATTTTAATTGGCGTTTTTTAAACATGCTACGTTTTGACGCATTTTTTTTTAAATCTTTATTTTTGTTGTTTAAAATTAGTTTTTGACTACATATATGGATTCAACACCTTAAAAATCTCCAAAGGCACATGGATTGTTGAGAGTTTACGACTCAAACTTGTGATTCCAAGAAATCCCTGCTGGATTCTAGACAATTTAAACCGGAAGATATGCTCGAAACCCTTCCAAAAAGTAGAATAGATTAGGACATTTTAATTTGGGTAAAAAATTAAATGAATATTATAACCTTAAAAATCATTTTTATTCAGAAATGTATTTTTGGAATAAATATTAAAATTTTTGTAATGAAAAGAAAATTAAAGTTTACTTTATTATTAGGGGAAATTAAAAAATAAAAGTAAAATGGAAAAAATCAACAAATCTTAAAATTAAAATATATGTTGCTTTATAATTTTTGGACACCTCACAAATTAATTTAATACATAATTTTTGTATATAAATTTAATTATTATTAATCAATTGTTGAATCAATAAAATTGTGATATATAATTCATGGAACCAAACAATTTAAAAGGTCATGTTGCTGCTTGTGGGATTTGTGATCATGAAAACAACAATATCATTGAAAATTCAAGTGCCACATCATTCAACTTTTTAAGGGAATCACCATATTATTCTTTTTTTGATATTTCATGAGGAATATGATAATCTTGATGACCCCACACCTAGTCGAAGTACTTCACTTTAACCCTATGATTCTTTTTAGATACAATTGACTTTGGAGGATTTCATGTATCAATTGACATCATGTAGGAATGAAAGGGACATGGAGGAACATATTTCTTTTGGAAAAGGTTATTACATTAGATCCACAAGGATTTTGTACAACTAGACAATTGAGAACTCAAAGAAGCTATACTCATGGAATATTGGTTCCTATATGCAACACACTAAAAGAGTTTTTGTAGTAATCCTTTATGGATTACATTTGAAAGGTACTCTCTCCCCATCTCTTGGTAGCCTCTCCTTATTGTGAACTTTGAATCTTTGAGAAAAAAAATTATGGGAAGAATTCCTCCGAAATTTGGATATCTTAAAGTGCTCCAAAAACTTTATCTCAACATTAATATTATTTGGGGCTATATTACAAAGTATTTTGTAATTGTACACACATTCAATGAAACATTCTTTCAAAAATCATTTGCTAAAGACTATACCAAGATAATTGGGTCATCTAGTCAAGTTGGAATATCTCTCCTTATTCATTGATCTTCTAAGTTGGAGTATTGAACATCTTTGAAGAGATGCAAATCTCTCTAAGTATTGGAAATTTATTTTAACAATATTGTTGGTCATGTCCTTTCAACCCTAGGAAATTATACTCAGTCATTAAGTATTGATTTTTCCATAAATAATTCAAGTGGAAGAATTCTAGTTGACTTGGACTTGCTATAGAACTTCGATTCCTTTATCTATATTCCACAACATGTTTGAATACAATTCTTCTATCTCCAAGAAAGTTCTCTTCTCTTTTTGACAACCTCTTGCTTCAAACATGTTAATTGGTAGTATCCTTGAAGCCATTATAAAATTTGACAAGTTGGCCCTTTTAAGTTTTTATTCAAACATGTTAATAAACAACTTACTTGATGGAATTTGCATTTTAATCAAGCTTCAAAGTCTTTATCCTTATAACAATATTTTCAAGGGTATCAACAAATGCGTGTATCAAAGGCTATTAAGATTTTCCATGAACAAATTGCATGCAAAAATCCTCATGCCTTCTTAAGACCTATATAGTGAGTTATTACATTTATAGTATTGTATTATTTTTGTCCTTATTAGTTAACTAGGATTTTCAATGGTCAACTATATGCTTTAGTTGTAATTTCAATATTTTTTTACTATATATACTAAGGATATTTTATTTAATACACGTCATCTTGCACATTTTCTATATAATAGATGGAGGTTGCATCCCAAAGAGGTTTCTGATTGGTTCTTCTCTCTCATTCTCAAGGCATGAAGTTGTTTCTCTTACTATTTTAAAACTATTTGGGTGTTTGATTCATAAAATTGAACTTATCTAGAGAACTATTCCTCTAGAGAACTCATCCATGACACCTAAAGAATGTGAAGGTTTAACGAACTAGGTATCCCAATTAAGGAACCCGTTTAATGGCATGTGTAATATTGTGTTGAAAATGCTGATTTGGCATGTTCATAAGAAATCCTTAAAAGATAAATTTAATATAAAATGGAAATTGTTGATGGATCTAAATATGGAAAAGTGGATGGATTAAAACATGGAAAAGATAAAATGGAGAATTTGATGGATCAAAAGATAGAATGAAAGAAAAATACATGGAAACCATGTTCCTACATACCCTAGATGGGAGGCTCCTTAAAAGAGATTTTATTACCCAAAGAAGTCATGAAAATAAGCAGAACAAAATTCTTGAATGCTTGTCACATATGGGGAGCATTTTAACACATTTGTAGAACATGAACACCGAGTCACAAAATTATGGTCATTCATCACTCCAAGATCCACATCATCAAGGGTTCAACCTAGGGCTTTAACCCCATAATGTTTAGTATATAAACGACTATAAATATGAGGATAAGTAGTATATTTTATAAAATATGCTATAGTAAGTTCACAAAAATCAGTAGAGTTAAATTAGAACGGAGACATATTATATAATAACAAAAAAACACTTATAGGTTCTACCTCCTCTTCAAAAAAACTAATTACTACAGACTTCCTAATGACATGTCTATAATTGTATATCCTGCAAAATTGTTCACAGAGAAACGCAATTTTACAATACTTACTCATTCACAATGAGAGGAGTCCATTCACATTGCATCCACCATTTTTGCATTTACGTTTCCTTTTGTTGATTGAGGTCTCATTGTTGGGCTAGTCATTGGTATATTCTCCACATGATGACGCAAGGAATGTATTTTTTCATTTTTACGATCAACGTTCAAGGGTAGGCAACATGTCTAATTTCTCTGGTCCCTAGAAGGAGACTTGATGAATGAGTAGCAAAAGAGAAGGGAAGTTGATGATTCTAGCTACCGGGGGATGCAGGTAGAGAGGGAACTTTGGGGGGCCTTCTCCTTCATCAGGGTGCCTATGGGGATCCATTAGGCCCTTATGGAAGGATCGTCCCTAATTCCTAATCCTATCTCCATGAAATTCCCTAGAGCTCTTGAAGCAGAGACGCCAATGACATAGTAGGATAACACTAACAAATTAACTTACAGATAAAACTAGAGACTTATGCCAGGAAAGGAAAGGGCACGTTACCAATTTATGAATCGAGTGAAAAATAAATTCCCACGAGCCTTTCACACTGTTTCTTCTGTTCATTTGGTCTGCTTCGTACTTAAGTCAACTCTGCGTTTATCGATCACCACCCGTGTCTGCTTCAGATTCAACTCATTTTAAAGGTGGTCTCTAAGGATTCTAGAATGAAGAGGATTGGACGTTCTTGTAAGACTAGTGCAACCAGCCAAAAGCACATCAATCCTTAGATCAGACTTCTCTTCCCAAGGACATAGATTCCAGGGATGGAGAAGGAGGAGCCAAGCTTCTTCAAACTCCAAACTTTTACCATCCTTGATAGATAAATAAACCCCATGAGGAAATAGGTTCTATCCTCAAATGCTTGAGGTGATGTTTGGTCCTCCCACACGAACCCAAACCTTTCTTCTGGTGTGGGTGATGTAGTTTCTAAGACCAAATGATTGAAAGGCACACATTCAAGATTTATTATTCAAATCCCACCATGCAAATCTACCTTGAGAAGAGTACATAGGGCACATGACCTGCATGTTGGCCCAACGCCTCCATCCATATGAGACTACCACCAATTAAATTATTCACTTTACTCATCATTGAATGTGCCTTTCAAACATTGATTCTCATAGATTTGTTAATTAAATCCTACTTCTCCATAATGATTTTAATATTTTCATAGCCTAAGAACATAGAGTGATATGAGATATTCATAAGCAATGTCATGGAATGGTTCTCCAACTCCTTTTCCCATTGACCTCTTTTTGGCCCTTCTTCATACCACATGCTAGATTGGCTTGTTGGTCCACCTCTGAATTCTAGCTCCTTATGACATGGAAGAAGCTTTTTTGTTGAAAGAATTCCAATGTACTCATAAGTCTTTGCAAAAGAATATTTAGCTTTCTTTCCTTGGAGGATACACCCTTTTGCAGGAAATGGATGGTTATGAGAGAATACCCCACAATGGCAATCTTCGAGATTTCATGATCCTTGGCTAAAATCAGTCCTAAAAGAAGATTGTACATTTCTGACATGTTGTTGATTTCTTTACCAAGGCCCCACACAAACTTAATTTCTTGTTGTTCAATAGGATCCCTCCGCCGCCTGCCACTCCTAAAAAAATGAGAACATTAGCAATAATAAATAAATAAATAAATTCCTAGATTTGGGTGAGATATCGTAGTGCGGAAATGGTGGGATATGTGCCCCTGTCATACAATTAATAATAGGGCATGAAGGGTACATGCATGCTCGCCCTCACTTATTTTCACCCATGCGAAATGTGGCGAGGATATTGAGTATCTTTATCCGTCAGCATTTGGGTAGGCCCACAAACACGATCGTTGGTTTCTATGGAGGTAGTGTTGAAGGTTTCTTGGAAACAACCTTGGCATTACAGGCCCTCCCAATGAAGGATTGATCATTTGGATGGAAGTGAACCCAATCGCTATTGGAATATGCCACCCTTATAATTGTTGTATTCGCGGGTATATTTACTTTGTCAAATTTTTGCATCCCACTATCCTTGTAATTTTCTTGGGTCTTAATAGTCTATGGATGGATGCTCATAGTGTAAATTTATAGTTTAGAATAGTATTATTTCTAAAATTGTGGGACATAGGGGTAAGCCTTTTCTCTAGGTTTTCCGGGGTCCTACGACTCATGCCCAAAAACCCTTTTCCCTGTTTTAGTATCTTTCCAACCTATGCGCTCTTGCATCTTTGGAATCTCTATTTAGTAAATGTTGGAATATAATCCTAACATCTACATTTATTTTTTAGCCTAAGTATCCTTGACTTAGCCACATGCACTAAAAATCATGTTCACACTTAGTTTTCGGTAAACTAGCTCGGTGGACCAACTTTCCCTTGTTTTTTGCCTTTAAAGGCTTAATATTATGGAAATATTGGTCCAACCACTTTCCTAAACCATTTAGACATCTAAGTTCATGCTCACACATAACCACACCTCATTCACTTGAGCTATTTGAGGATTGGTGCCCCACATGAAGATTCCCCCTTAAATCAAGGGATTTGGTCCCTTGGACCATTTTAGCATGTTTTAAAGTTGCCTTCCTTCGGAAATGTGCCCCTCCTCATTCTTTCCTCATGGTTGATAGTTGGCATAGGTTTTCTTGAGTCATTGTTGCTATTTTAGGCCTCCCTTTAGCTTTTCTTAGCCTTTTTCTAGTTTTTTTCTAGTTTTTTTCCTAGTTTTCTAGATTCGGCAATTTCTATATAACCACCTCCCTTTGGGATTTGAGGTTTGGTTGCTTATGTATTACTATTGTTCATTAATTTAATACATTGATTTTATGGAGTATATTCTTTCTCTCCTCTCTTGAATATCAGCAAATTACTTGTGTTTAATTTAACTAGAATTCTAGATCTATTAGAGTTTCTGCAGGAATTCTACATGGTATCGGAGCTAGTTCGAATCTAGTGGATTGTACATGGTTTTATTTGAAGGTATAGATCATCAGGAGGTGCAGCAAGCAGCAATGGATCATCTCTCTCAACCCACACAACTCATTCTAAATCTTTGCAAAAGAATATTTAGCTTTCTTTCCTTGGAGGATACACCCTTTTGCAGGAAATGGATGGTTATGAGAAAATATCGTAACGTCACAACAAAAATACAATCCCACTCATTTAATGCTCATTAACTATAGAAGATGTCGTAACGTCACAACAAAAATATGATTTTGAAAACCCATCACCAGACTGACTACCACGATGTTCAATTGAGGCCTCTATATGTCTCTCACTCAATGCGGACACATACCACACGATGCACGAGAGCTCACTGCGTTTAGTTCCAATGCAACCGACATAAGCGAAATTTTATTTCCATGTGCTCCACTCATTTGCCACAATCAAATTCCCAAAGACTTTTTTTATACGAAAAAAGCGTTATATTCATATCCAAGAGAGTACATAAACATCCCAATGATAACAACATATACCAACAGTTCAGTACTGATACGAGTCCATAATGACTCGTCGGAAAAACATGTAAAGCCATCTTTACCAGTTTCATGCCTATCTGCACAGTTCTAAACATATTTATATAATATTCAAATATCAGAATAGTCTAATAGTTCCTCTGTTCAGTAAGAAAGTCCTGTAGAATGAGATATCATATGTAAGACATAACAGTGAATAAAATTCATAAACAGCAAAAAAAATTTGATATATTCCATCAGCAGTTTCAATATGGATCTACGGATAAGAGGAATTACCTTGGAAGTGGCAGTGCCCCGACGTCCATGCAGAGGTCCCCCATCTTGATCTCTATGTGCATCCCATCCAACTTGTCCAGTATCTCTCTCTTTGAAAGTCCATCCGTGATTTGGTTGAGATCTCTACCAATGTGCATAATGGTAGAGTCCTTTTGAGTGCCCCAAAGATATGTGATTTGTTATAGCCAACCTTGGAGTGTGGGTTGATATATTTTTGCATATCCCATGACATAATCAATGATAATCTTAGAATCCTCGTATATGTGGATTTTAGGAATGTTCAAAAAATTAGAGAACCAGAGTAATCCCCATAATGCCATGGCTTCTACCCTAGTGTTTGTGTTGCTGCCAGCGCCCGAATGTACCCAAAAAGCCTGATTCGGTGAATGAGGTATCAAGAACCCACATCCACATCTTCTTCTTTGTGATGCTCCATTAAAGAAAGCAGTCAGATAATCTATCCTCGGAGACGGTGGATTTTGTTTTTTTTTTTTTTTTTTCATTCCCGATTGTTGTCCAATAGTGTGTAATTCTTTAATGCGCTCCAACACCTGTGAAGCATTTTCTCTGAAATTTTTAAATATGATATTATTCCTCCATCTCCAGATCTCCCAAAAGAGAATAGGAGGAATATTGCACCAAGAGGTATTTTGTTGGCTCCACCATTGTAAGCAGTCAAAAATACAGTTGAACTGAGTGTATTGGAAGCCAATATATCCAGCAAGGTTTTGCCAAATCTGAGCAGCCACATGACATGTTAAGAATAGGTGAAGATTTTTCTCCTACACATCCTTGCAAAGTACACATATCCCTGGTCCATACCAATTTCTCTTCTTGAGGTTTGCCCACATTAGATTTTTATTTTTCCAAACCAGCCAAAGGAAAAGAATTATCTTAATGGGGATTTTTGTTTTCCAATATTTAAAGAACCAACATACCTCTAGGTGTTGTGTCTCTAGACAGTAGAGTGTGAGGTATGTATCTGCCACCATGACATTATCCCCCTTCATTTTACCTGACTAGGTGATCTTGTCCCTATCTGCATTGCGACTAACTCCAGCAAGCTGCAAAGATGATCGAAGCCTATCCCATTCCTGCACTGTCTGCCCGTCCAATCCCAAATCCCTTGCCTTATGGTGGGCTCCAGTATTGTAGCAATAATGCTACAACTCCTGGAGCTTCCTTCTCTAATTTTATCAACCCGGTAGTTCGTAACAAACTTGGAAGCGACGGTGCTGTATGCACAAGTACTAGCTCTTGTCGCAGCTGTCACTTGGTCAGCTGGCACAAGTCCGCTAGGGCTCAAGCCAACTTCTATATGTTCTCAGAAGAAGCTTTATGAGTGATGGATGAAATCTATCTCGAAGGAAATTAACCTACTTTGCAAAAATGTACTGAAAGCCAACAAAACATGGAAACCCTAGTAAACCCTAATTTGACTAGCTTAACCCTTACGTTGCAAAGATGGGAATGCAACTTCTACCAATGATGCCATTACTTCTAGTGAGTTGAAATGCATGAGTCTAAGCTACTTTCATCTGAAAAGAACATATTTTTGTATTTTTGCTTAAGTGGTTGGAGTTATTATGATTGTGCTTCTTACTGGGTTTTGACTGTGCAGGGGTAGTTCGAAGGGGAGGAAAGCTTGGGAAAGGTCAGGAGGGCTAGGAGAGGTTCCAGGGGATCCCTAACATCATTCCATAGAAGTCCACAATGTTCAGGTGCTTGGCAACCGAGTTTGCAGGCTTCTACAGGATGTCTGTAGGGGATCCTACAGGAAGCTCAGGGTTTCTACAGGAAGTCTGCTAACTTCTATAGGATGTTCTGCAGTTGGAGTTTTGGGTGATGGAGGAGTGAAGAAGTTGTATGGGTGGATAGGTAGGATGAAAAGGGATCTTGTGATGGCTCAGGGGCAGAGGGATGAGATGGAGAGAGAGTGCGCAAAGTTGGTTGGTGGATAGAAGGGTGGAAGCAATGAAAAGTCAAAAAGATGGAGCTACGTGAAAAGTAGAAGGGTTGGAAGGCAAACGAGCTGAACAGAGGGTGAGTAGGCGACTTGGGCACAGTTGAGAAGAAGAATAAGATAATAAAGTGATGCTACGCAGTGTAAAAGAAAAAAATCACCTATGTCTTGCACAAAACCAAGAATTCATCAACCTATTCTAACTGTGTTATTTAACCAATGAACAACAATGTAAATTGTGGAGAGGAATCGTGCATGGTGTTGGAACGAAGAAGTATTGCTCAAGATCAGAATGCATGGACGGTTTTATGACTGAAATGATTGTGTTGCAGCTTGCATGAACGTATAAGACTACGTTTTTTTGGTGGTTGGTACGGTCTACACCCCCAATCTCTAAACAGAGATGGCAGTGAGTGCACTATCAACCTTTTCTTGGAGCTCTAATGAATTCTAATCCTCCTACTCTAATCTAAACTGCTGACAGCACTTTAACCATAAACTAATCCTACTCAATCACATTAAAGAAATTAAATCAGCAGACTGTGTTTTCCAAATGCATGTCAAAACAAAGAAATGAAGTGCTGAAAGGAAAGACAAGTAACAATACAAAGAAAAGGAGGTCTATTGCTCTCAGGTTGGGCCCTAACCTGAGAGCTATAGCTCCTCTTAAGAACTCAGGATTGAATCCAAATCTGCCTGCCTTTATTAAAAGATCATAATCATGAGTCTAACATCATGCCAAAACTGGCTTACAAAAAGCAAAAACCGAGCTGTAGCTCGTACTCAGAAATTGCAACAGTAGTTCAAAAGTTCAAAAAGCTCCTATCAAAGGCTACGGCCTCAATATTTATACATGATGAGGATCAAGCTGGCTTCCTCAATTAGTGGAGCTTGGCTGTCCAACTAAAAGTAAACTGCTGTTCCTGTAGAATCCGTTGGCTGCCTTCTAGCTCGGTGGGGATAGCTGTTGGAGCTCGGAGTTAGGGTGGAGATCACGAGGAAGGTCATTCAAGACTGTGGAAAACCTCCCTATAAACCCGCAATGCCACCTTTGCTGTCTCCTTGTCTCCATCTGCGTGGTCTTTGCTCCATTTAATGTCAAAAAACCTGAAATCATCATGTACTAGTCACATAGGAATAATGCCTACCCTTATTCCTACAAATAACATGAATATACTAAGAAATGATGCATAAGTGATAAAAGATGAAGGGTTGAGCAAGGTAAGTAGGCCAAATGAGCCCAAATTGTTACCAAAAATTGGGGCTCATCATCACCCCCCAGCTAAAATATTTGCTCATCCTTGAGCAACTAGTCCAACTCTTCATCCTTCATGGCCTTTACTGCTACCCTTACATCCCAAGCCTCTGTAGTAGTGTCCTCCTTGCTGATATGAAACCCAGCTTTCCTGTTCACCTCTTCCCATTGTTCACTGTCATCCTTCTCTGTGCTGCCTTCAATCAATCCTAGCAGCAGTGGTGGGCTGAGTTTAAGGCCAATCCAGCTGGCCTAGAGGTTTTGCATGGATTTCTTGTAAAGGGCTACCCTTACCAGAGCTTCCCTCATCCGAGTTGGGGTATGGTACTCTCGGATTTTCAAACTGTGTGCCAATGTATTCCATCTGCGTGTGCATGCTTGGACAGCATTTTCTCCTAACAGTCTTTCCATGTCTTCAAAATGAGCTATGGCTTGGGCCTGTTGATCCATATATCTTAATGAAGCTGTAGGATCAGTGGACAAATGTTGGTGTGCTGAGATGAGTGCAACTGGATCCTCTGGTTCTGCTCGAATGAGCAATGGCTCGTTCAGTTCTCGGTTCATGACCGATTTTGCTTCTGCTGCTCTGTGATCTTCATGGTTCAACCATGAAGCAAATGCCATCAATTGCATATCACCCAAGGCAGTATTGGGATCCCAGGAAACTACATTAGGCAAGGCCAAATTATGGAGGTAGAACTTCGCTAATTTAGCCTTATCCTCTGACGAACTAGTACTGCACAATTCAGAAAATTGCTGTGGGTCTTGGAGCTGAGAAATACCTCTTTGTGCCAAGGTATTTATTTGGAACTGCAGCCATTGGTCTTTCAAGTACAGGCCATAGGATTTGGCCGGTTGTCTGCACTGTATTGCCTCCATGGCCCAACTGGCCATGCAGGCCAATTGTGCCTCTTTTTGCTGCAGCTGTTGTTTTAAAGCTTGCACTTCAATTTGTGCTTGCTGTTCTGCTTCCTGTAGATGTGTCATTGGCTCCCCAAGTCCGGTGGTCAGTTCCTTTTTTCCTTGCCGTTCTTCTGTGGTGTCCTTGGAGGATGTACCTGTCCCTGCCCTCAGCTCCTGTAGATGCAATCTTAGCTTCTGGTTTTCTTCCTGTAGGTACACTCTTTGACAATTGGCCACATGTTTAGCCATGGCTAATTCACTCCTGGCCTCCTTGAGTTGCTCTTGTAAAGGACCTATGTCTGCCACACCCTTTGACTTGGCGATCTTCATCCATGTGTGTGTACGGACTCTTTCTTCCTCTAATACGAAAAACAGTGGCACAGTAAATTTCTGAGGTATAATTTTGCCAGCCTCTAAAAAGGTGTAGTATGAACTCAGAATAGGCTGAGGGCTGGGCTCTGGTATATGTTCTTTTTCTACCTCTTTAGGTGGCTCTACCTCGCCCTCCCTTGGTGGTGATGAGGGTCCTTCTCCTTCCCTCCTCTCTGTTTCCTGTAGCCGGGCCAGAGTTTCCTGTAGAACATTTTCAGCCTCCTGTAGCAGAGCTTTTTCAGTCAACAGGTCTAACTTTTCTTGCCACGTAGTTTTCTTTGGGCTCCCCCTCTCATAGGTGACTGATATCCTCGAGGGGGACTTTTCCTTGGGCGATGTAGGGGCATCTTCAATAATAATCGGGCTGCTGGACGGAGGCTGTGGCTTGCCCGTCTTTATTCTGACACTTCTTCGAGCTTTAAAGTATAGAGGGGTCTCCCTCTTTCTCTTCTCCTTTGGCTTAGGTGGCGTGCTGAGGGCGGCCAGCACAGCTGCTGCCTCCCTTGCTAGAATGTCCGCCTTCTTCTCCTTGGGTTTCACTTTTTCAGGGCTTCCTGTAGAAGACCCTGTTTTAGTCAATTTCGGGCTTCCTGTAGAAGACCCTGTTTTAGTCAATTTCGGGCTTCCTGTAGAAGACCCTTTTTCTGTTAATTTTGGGCTTCCTGTAGAAGCCGGTTTCGGCTTTCCTGTAGACACAGGTGTCACCACCTTGGTTTGCTTTGCTGCATGAGTTTTGCTTTTTGGTTTGGTTGCGGGTGCTGATGAGGTACTTTTGCTGATGTGGACCTTCTCAGCTTTGTCCGTTCTGCCTTGCAACCTTTTCTCTCTTGCTGTCAAGATGGGTGTGTCATCTTTCTCCTTGGCATCCTTTTTCTCGTGCTTCTTCCTTTGTTCTTTCTTCTGCACTGTGGTCGGGGTCTTCTGGCCTGTTTCTTTCTTTCCCCCGGCCACTGATTCCTTCTCCTCACTGCTGGAGGAACCACTTTCTTCGGTCAACATCCTTATGTCTCCATCTCTTGTCAAATTTCTGAATGCTTCCCATGAGAGAGGAACCTTGTATGAATGAAGCGCATCCTCCTTGAGAAGTTTGATCAATCCATGGTGGGCTACCTGGTCTGGTATGCCTTCTTTTAACTTTGTGGCACACTCAATTAGAGACTGTAGCAGGAAATAAGGGATGCTCAGTTTATTTTCTACAGGAAGATCAATCTGGTGCCTCAATTCAGTGAGCAACCGAAAGTGATACCCGTACACAATGCTAAAACAGCCTTCGCAGGTTATATACTTCATGATCTGCAGGCTAACTTCATTCCATGGTGGCAGAAAACTGGTTCTACGCACCCCATTTTTGTCCTCCGAGAATTCCTCCTTTGGTGGAAAGAATTCTTTCTTGGCCTGTTGGCTCAACTTCCTTTCTTCCTTATCCCATGGCAAACCCATTGGAAGTTCAGTAATTCGACTGATATATTGCGGGGTGAGCTTGAGGCTTAGGCCCCTGAAGTTCACGGTGGCCAATGTTTTGGATTTCGGCCTCAGAGCCTGCAAAAACTCTTCTGCCACTTCGTCGTCATAACCCTGCAATTTGTCACAGAAGGATATCCATTGCACCCGTGTGAAGAGCTCCACCACCTCAAGATTTTCCCTTAACTTTGTTGAATCAGTGGGTTCCCTTCTAATGAACCCACCCGGCATGATAAAAACTGTTGCTTTAACTAGAGGTGGCGAACGCGGAAGAAGTTTGGTCTACTGAGACAGAGCGTAGAATTACGCTTCTGTCATGCACAAAATCCACGAAGCTTATCTCTGAGGTCCTTAACACAGCTTAATTACACTGACATCCTGTAGAATGACAGTTTATGCACAGCAGACAACAATTGCAACAATTTTCTATGACCAGACTGTAGACGACGATTCTGCCACCTTCAAAAGCCAATTGCATGGAGAGTTCAGGTTTACCTTTTTAATCCGCCACCTTTTGACGTGAGGAACCCGCCTTCCTGTAGAAACAGCGTTCCTGTAGGAGCAGCGCGCGATTTCTGGGAAAGACTGCAGTTGGTCTGCGCTCTTGGTGTTGCTTCACAGGCGTTCTGATGGCCAAAGGCTCGGAGTATCGAACTGCAGAGGGATCCGGATGATCACTCGAGTTTCAAACGGTGAATGATAAATGCATGGGGTGGCAATCTAGCCGATTAGATTTGAATCGGCGGAATCCGTGGCGCGGGGGTGAGCTGTCCCTGCCGGACCGTTGGACGACGTCATCCCATCATTTTCCTGCGAGTTCCCTTGCTGCCGCATCATTCCCCGCAGATCCGCCGCCGTCTCTTCTGTTAAACTTGTTTTTCCCGACGGGATTGCTCTCACGTGTGTGCTGCCCATTCCTTTTGTCATGGCCGCCACCCAAACATCCGACTAGACCATTAACTGGTTGACGTGGCTAGTCAAATGGCCATACAGCCACTCAACCCATTCACCTCACACTTTGCAAACAATTTCAAAGTAAAATTCATGCAATCTGACGGAAGAAAGGGTCGAGACACTTACTTGTGCAGCTACAACACGATTTTTCGGCTTTTGGACGATGATGAGTGGATTCGTTTGCCGCTGATGAATTTGCACAGGCCCGGAGGTTCATGTTTACAGGCTGCCGACGATGGATTTGATGCTTTGGCTGCATGCGCCCGCGTTTTCATTGCATATGGCCAGCGCTGTGAATGGTGTACACTCTAGCGGGCTTAACTGTTACAGGACTCCCGCAGGATGTCTTGTAACAGTTTTTCCTCCTCGGGTGCATGCTACACGATGAAGGATTTGGCCTCACGATCACGCTCCCAGAGCTCATGGATGGCTGGGATGGATATGGTATGACATCTCAGCATTTTTTTTATCTTAAAAATTGCTTTCTCTTTGATAACTCAATGATCTGCTTTGCTGGTGCAGGTAACTTCATTGCATGTCGACAAGGATGGTAGAACGAGGTGACAATAGTGTGCAAGGGTGACAACAGTATCTTGCATGCGTCCAAGCCGATCCTTAGTCGTTAGATCTCCTCATAAAATGAATTCGGGGCCGTCCCGAACTTCTAGAGGAAGTTTCCTGTAGAAATACAGAGCTTCCTGTAGAAAATTTGCGTTTCCTGTAGAAAGTCTGCATCTTCCTGTAGAAAATCTGCATCTTCCTATAGAAGACTCAAGCCGTGATGAAATTGTGCACATACCTTGGAGAAAAGGAGTATTCTTGGAGGAGGTGCTGGTGAGGTCTCCTGACAGCATGATAAGGATCCTTGGCTCTGAGTTGAGAGGCTTCCTCTCCTCCATAGAACACCTGCAACCTGCATGCAATTTTACATTATGAACTTGCTGTCCTTGTCTTTTTTGCTTATTGTTTTTTTCTTTTTTTTCTTTTTTTTTTCTCTTTTTTTTTTGAAAGATAACAGGGGCGCCTCAATGAGGTTTTCACCCTTGCCATCTGCCCTGAGCGCCTCAGAGAGGTTTTCACTCAAGGATCTTTTTCAAATCTTTTTTCTTCTTTTTTTTGAAAGACAATAGGGGCGCCTCAATGAGGTTTTCACCCCTACCACCTGCCTTGGGCGCCTCAGAAAGGTTTTCACCCAAGGATCTTTATTATTATTTTTTTTTTAAATCTTTCAGGGTATGCCCAAAGCAGAGGCAGAACCCTTCTCTATGACCAATACAGATTTCTCCATAGTTTTGATGAACTCTTGTCTTGAGAGAGGTTTCCTGTAGATCTTCAATCGATGCCCATTGACAAGCATGGGGATGGCTTCCTCATCAATGGTTCGAATAAGAACAGATCCATTGTCATGGCATTTTTCCACTGCATATGGTCCTAGCCATCTGGTTCTCAGCTTCCCCTTGAAATCTTTGTACCTGGAGTCATACAACAAGGCCCAATCTCCCGGCTGGAATTGCTTGTCATGGAGGTGTTGGTCATGCCACACCTTTCTCTGAAGTTGAACCACTTCCGAGTGAAGGAGGGCCTGCATCCGGTGCTCGTCCAGTCCATTCAGCTGCAATAACCTTTCTTGCTGTGCATGGCTGAGATCTAGGTCCAGCTGAGCTGCCATCCTCAAAGTGTTGTATTCAAATTCAATGGACAGCAAAGCTTTCTTCCCATAGACCAGCTCATAAGGTGTGAAGCCGGTGGTGGTCTTCCAGGTTGTGTTGTAAGCCCATGTGGCCTCAACCAGGCGATCTGCCCAGTCCTTTCTGCTGCTGCTCACCACCTTAGTCAAGATCCCTTCTAATGCTCTATTGGTGACTTCCACCTGCCCATTTGCTTGAGGGTGATAGGGGGTGGAAGTCCTATGCTTGATCTTGTGATGAGCTAGTAAGTCTTCAACCAAGTTGGATGTGAACTGGCTCCCTTGATCGGTGACCAGCTCCCTTGGGTAGCCAAACTTGTAGAAGATGTTTTCTCTTAGGAACTCGGCCACCTTTTCTTCTGTTGCTGCTTTGATTGCTTTAGTCTCTGCCCACTTTGTCAGGTAGTCAGTACACACAATGATGTAAGACCTTTGCCTCGAAGAAGGGTTGATTGGACCCACAAAGTCCATACCCCACTTCTCAAATGGCTTAAGAGTCACTTGAGGTTGGAGAGGCATCTCATCCCTTTGAGTCGGTTTCCCCATTCTTTGGCATTGGTCACATTGGCTGATATATCTTCTGACATCTTGATGAAGTGTGGGCCAATAGTAGCCCGCCTGCAGGATTTTGAAGGCGGTCCTCTTCGCTGCAAAATGTCCTCCACAAGGCCCATCATGACAGGTGAGGAGGATATCAAAGACTTCCTCCTCCCTTACGCAACGCCTTAAGATCTGATCAGGGCCAAGCTTGAACAGATTGCCCCCGATCCAAGTAAATGAGGCACTTTTTCTGATGATTCTGCTCTTCTCTCTTGAAGATAGGTGCGGAGGGAACTGTGCTGAAACAAGGTAGTTTGCTATATCAGCAAACCATGGAGAGAGTACTGAGATAGCAAACAGATGTTCATCGGGCATCTGGTCATCCACTGTTCCATCTTCATCTGCAAACAAATCCAATCTAGATAAAAAATCAGCAACAACATTTTCTCTACCTGGTTTGTCAACAATGGTCAAATCAAACTGCTGCAACAAAAGTAACCATATAATAATACGAGCATTCACATATGGTTTATTCATTAAATATCTAATTGTAGCATGGTTAGTATGTACAAATGTTTGATAGCCAGTGATATAATGACGGAACCTGTTCAGTGCATGGACCACAACCAAAAACTCTTTCTCGGTTACAGTGTAATTTAGTTCAGATTTGGACAAGTTTTTGCTAACAAAGTAAATGGCATATGGAAGTTTTTGTTCAACTTGTCCTAAAGCTGCACCTATGGATTTGTTCGAGGCATCAGTGTGGATGTGGAAAGGTAGGGCCTAGTTTGGACCTCTCAAGATTGGGGCTGACACCAACTTGTCCTTCAATTCATTCAAAGCCCTCTGACAATCGTCAGTCCATTTAAACTCCACGTCTTTTTCCAACAGGCCAAACAATGGCGAGGCTAGCTTGCTGAAGTCTTTAATGAATCTCCTGTAATACCCTGCTAATCCTAAGAAACTCCGAACATCCCTTACCTTTTGGGGAGGTGGAACCTTCTTGATGAGAGCAATTTTGTTAGGATCCACTTGCAACCCTTGGCAAGAAATGGTATGGCCTAGCACGGTCCCTTCAGTCATCAGGAATTCACATTTTTCAGGACTAAGGGACAGGTTCATCTCAATGCATTTGGTTAGGACCTTCCCCAGATTGGACAATGCTTCCTGGAAGTTGGACCCATAAGGGGTGAAGTCATCCATATAGATTTACACCGCATCATGGACCAGCTCTGAGAAGATGCTCAAGACAGCTCTCTGGAAGGTAGCAGGAGCATTGCATAGCCCAAAGGGAAGAACTCGGTAGGCAAAGGTACCCCACGGACAAGTGAAGGTGGTCTTATCTTGGTCTTCCGGGCTGATTTGGATCTGGTTGTACCCGCTAAACCCATCCAGGAAAGAGAAAAACTTCTTCCCTGCCAGTCCATCCAACACTTGATCTATGAAAGGTAGAGGGAAATGGTCTTTCTTGGTAGCTTTGTTCAGTTCTCGGTAGTCCACACAGATTCTCCATTTCCCATTTTTCTTGGGAACCAACACCAGAGGGGAGACCCATTCACTATCTAAGATGGGGTAAATGAATCCGGCATCCAACATTTTTTGCAATTCTTCCTTGACAATGTCCTTAAGGGCTGGATTCATTCTCCTCTGAGGTTGCCTAACTGGCTTACAATCCTCTTTGATGTATATGTAATGGGTACAGACCGAAGGATGGACTCCTTTCATCTCCTTATAGCTCCAAGCAAAAGCATCTAGATGGTTGGCCAACAGGCTACACAACTCCTTTTCCTGGGAAGGAGATAGGGAGGAGCTGATCTTTAACGTTCTCTCAGGGCCAAACTCCACATTTTTTACTCTGGGAGTGACAGGGTTGGTTGTACAAAGATCCACTAAGGTGCTGGCTTGGGCATCCTCCACCAATTTCTCTAAGGATAGTGCACTGGAAGGTGGATTCTGGATCAAGGCCTCGATCAAGTCATCCTCGGTTGGGGGGTCTCTTCTAGTGGTATCTAGGGTGCACAGAGGTGCTGAGTACACCTCGTCTTCTTCTCCTTCCTCCAACCAAAGTGGTAAGTCATGCTCTAAGGAGGGTTGGGCAGGAGGGTATAGGACTAGTTGCTTGGACATAGGACTATTTTTGATGGTCATGTTTCCTGCACGGCAACTTATGTAGGCATCTGCAGTGGCTAACCAAGGCCTTCCCAAAATAAGAGGATATCCAGTAAGCTTTTCCTTTGGTTGCAGAACCAGGAAATCTGCAGGGTATTCCCAAGAGTCGACAGAGACCAAGACATCCTCCACAATCCCTTCGGGAGTCACAGTGGAGCGATATGCTAGTTGCAGTACTGTCGAGGTCTTCCTCAAGGAACCTTGAAGATTGAGTTTGAGCATGGTATTCCTGGTCATCACATTAATGGCAGCCCCCAAATCAATCAAGGTGTGAGGTATGATGGTGCCATTGATGTGGACATCTACTACAGGACTCCCAGGATCTAGATACTTTGGGCAGATGATCTGTCCTAACATAAGGTCAGACAGTTGTCCTATGACATTGATGGTTGAAGCATCTTTCTTCCGCCTACCTGGGTGTTTGAAACACTTTTCCTTAACCAGTTTGTTGTATATTGGCACATCCTTGATGGCTTGAAGAAGCGGAATTTTCACACACAACTGCTTGAGCTCTCCCAGAAGCTCATCTTCTTCTGGGTTGGGTTGTGTGGTGGCTTCTAGTCTCTCAGGAAAGGGTGGAATAGCCTTTGGTTCACTCTCCTGATTGTCTTCCTCGTCCTTTGGGGGAGGAGGTTGGCGATCTGGAAGAGTCTTTCCAGATCGAAGATTGATCTCTTGGATCTCCACAACATAGGTAGGGCATGATGTTTCCCCAGTATATACCTGCTGGGCCTGTCTATTGTTGGGGTTCGGGTTCGGTTGAGCTGGCATTTGAGGTTGCCTTGGAGGAGCAGGAGGTAATGGTTGTGGTTGAACTGGTGGTGGAGGCAGAATGGCGGGAGGAGTGTTGTACTGGGGCCTCCACCCCGACTGAGGTGCATTCCACTGAGGCTGTGGCTGGGCATGTGAGTGATATGAATGAGTAGTGGGTTGAGTAGGGTACTGAGGTGGGTAAGACCATGGAGGAGGCATAGACCAGGAAGGATGAGTAGGGGGACCCCAGGAAGGCATAGGAGTCGATTGGTTGGGGCTGTAATAAGCTTGGGGTGCCCCTTGCATTCCCTGCTGATAAGGTCTAGGTCCTTGAGGCCTCCTTTGGTTAAGGAAATAGAGAGGTTCAGTGGGGGCTTCTGTCCCTTGGTACATGGCTTTAAACCCAGGTAAGGTTGGACATTGATTTGTGGGATGGTCCTCCTCACAAACGAAACACACTTCAACCGAATGCAATGGGCATTCGTTCTTAGGGTGTCTCCTTGTGCACCTAGGGCAGAAGATAGCCAAGGCCCTCTCAGCTTCTTCCTTCTTCTGCTGGATCCTGAATGTGTCAAGTTGCATGGCAATGGTCTGTCTCACCTCACTCTTGAGATCTTCTAATTGATTTGCAAACTCATGTTTGGAGAAAGGAATACCAGCTGAGGGGAGGTTTCCTCTACCTCGTTTTCGGGCTGCCCTGGAGTGGTTTCTAAACACAGTCTTGATGTCCTCATAAGGCAGTTGGTAAATATCTCCCCCAGCTAACATGTGAAGGGTATCTAAGAGGTCTTCAGGGACTCCTCGGAGCAGGACCAACTTGAGGGATTCAAGGTCAAGTGTGCACCTGGCCCATTTATAGCTAAGTTGGAACCTTTCCTCATAATCCTCTAAGGACTCATCATTTCCCATGGTCATCCGAAAGATTTCTCCCTTGGTTTCCTTGGACCTACAGTAATCCCGGTACTTGGTATTGAAAGATTGCTGCATCTGAGCCCAAGTGGTGATACTATTCCCAGGTAAGCCCATGAACCAACGTAATGCTGCATCCTTAAGAGTGTTAGGGAAGAGTTTCAGCTTCTGCTCATCTTCAGTATAGTCATAGGTTCTACAAAGGACAACAAACTCAAACAGGAAGGTGTCAGGATCTTCGGTAGTCAGTCCATGGAAGTGAGGTAAAGCGGAGGGGCTAATATTCTTCATTTTCATGTCTCCATTGGTTTCTCGGATGGGGAAAGCACCTTCTATTCTCTCATCTTCTTCCCTATTGTCAGCCATAGCTTCAGATGGAGTGGTCTCTAACTCTTCTTCTGCTATAGGATCTTCGTATATCTCAGGAGGTTCACCTATAGGTTCTTCTGGATCACTGTCACCAAAGAAGAGAGAAGGGTGACTTCGTGATGTGGTGGGGGTGTTGGGTAAGAATTTGCCTGTTTTATCACGGTTCCTACGAGGCATGAAATGGACAGACTTCTTTTTGATTGCTTTTGTTTTTTCTTTGGTACCTGCAAAAACTGAAACAGATTGATCTACAACTAACTATCTTTGCTGAAATGAAAATGCAGAATTGAAATGAAAGCAGGAAAGAACTAGTCTACTTTGCTCAAATGAAATTGCAGGAATGGAAATGCTAGTTTACGCTTGCAGAATTGAAATACTAATCTATGCCTGCAAAATTGAAATTGCGGAACTGAAATGCTAATCTATGAAAGCAGGAAATGTCTTTTCTACTTTTGCAGAATGGAAATGAAATAAACTACTTGGCAGAAAGCAATAGTAGGAAAGTAGAAGAAAAGCAACAATCACTAATACTCTGACGCTTCCCCGGCAACGGCGCCAAAAAGATGGTGGGCTCCAGTATTGTAGCAATAATGCTACAACTCCTGGAGCTTCCTTCTCTAATTTTATCAACCCGGTAGTTCGTAACAAACTTGGAAGCGACGGTGCTGTATGCACAAGTACTAGCTCTTGTCGCAGCTGTCACTTGGTCAGCTGGAACAAGTCCGCTAGGGCTCAAGCCAACTTCTATATGCTCTCAGAAGAAGCTTTATGAGTGATGGACGAAATCTATCTCGAAGGAAATTAACCTACTTTGCAAAAATGTACTGAAAGCCAACAAAACATGGAAACCCTAGTAAACCCTAATTTGACTAGCTTAACCCTTACGTTGCAAAGATGGGAATGCAACTTCTACCAATGATGCCTTTACTTCTAGTGAGTTGAAATGCATGAGTCTAAGCTACTTTCATCTGAAAAGAACATATTTTTGTATTTTTGCTTAAGTGGTTGGAGTTATTATGATTGTGCTTCTTACTGGGTTTTGACTATGCAGGGGTAGTTCGAAGGGGAGGAAAGCTTGGGAAAGGTCAGGAGGGCTAGGAGAGGTTCCAGGGGATCCCTAACATCATTCCACAGAAGTCCACAATGTTCAGGTGCTTGGCAACCGAGTTTGCAGGCTTCTACAGGATGTCTGCAGGGGATCCTACAGGAAGCTCAGGGTTTCTACAGGAAGTCTGCTAACTTCTACAGGATGTTCTGCAGTTGGAGTTTTGGGTGATGGAGGAGTGAAGAAGCTGTATGGGTGGATAGGTAGGATGAAAAGGGAGCTTGTGATGGCTCAAGGGCAGAGGGATGAGATGGAGAGAGAGTGCGCAAAGTTGGTTGGTGGATAGAAGGGTGGAAGCAATGAAAAGTCAAAAAGATGGAGCTACGTGAAAAGAAGAAGGGTTGGAAGGCAAACAAGTTGAACAGAGGGTGAGTAGGCGACTTGGGCACGGTTGAGAAGAAGAATAAGATAATAAAGTGATGATACGCAGTGTAAAAGAAACAAATCACCTATGTCTTGCACAAAACCAAGAATTCATCAACCTATTCTAACTGTGTTATTTAACCAATGAACAACAATGTAAATTGTGGAGAGGAATCGTGCATGGTGTTGGAACGAAGAAGTATTGCTCAAGATTAGAATTCATGGACGGTTTTATGACTGAAATGATTGTGTTGCAGCTTGCATGAACGTATAAGACTGCATTTTTTTGGTGGTTGGTACTGTCTACACCCCCAATCTCTAAACAGAGATGGCAGTGAGTGCACTATCAACCTTTTCTTGGAGCTCTAATGAATTCTAATCCTCCTACTCTAATCTAAACTGCTGACAACACTTTAACCATAAACTAATCCTACTCAATCACATTAAAGAAATTAAATCAGCAGACTGTGTTTTCCAAATGCATGTCAAAACAAAGAAATGAAGTGCTGAAAGGAAAGATAAGTAACAATAAAAAGAAAAGGAGGTCTATTGCTCTCAGGTTGGGCCCTAACCTGAGAGCTATAGCTCCTCTTAAGAACTCAGGATTGAATCCAAATCTGCCTGCCTTTATTAAAAGATCATAATCATGAGTCTAACATCATGCCAAAATTGGCTTACAAAAAGCAAAAACCGAGCTGTAGCTTGTACTCAGAAATTGCAACAGTAGTTCAAAAGTTCAAAAAGCTCCTATCAAAGGCTATGGCCTCAATATTTATACATGATGAGGATCAAGCTGGCTTCCTCAATTAGTGGAGCTTGGCTGTCCAACTAAAAGTAAACTGCTGTTCCTGTAGAATCCGTTGGCTACCTTCTAGCTCGGTGGGGATAGCTGTTGGAGCTCAGAGTTAGGGTGGAGATCACGAGGAAGGTCATTCAAGACTGTGGACAACCTCCCTATAAACCCGCAATGCCACCTTTGCTGTCTCCTTGTCTCCATCTGCGTGGTCTTTGCTCCATTTAATGTCAAAAAACCTGAAATCATCATATATTAGTCACATAGGAATAATGCCTGCTCTTCTTCCTACAAATAACACGAATATACTAAGAAATAATGCATAAGTGATAAAAGATGAAGGGTTGAGCAAGGTAAGTAGGCCAAATGAGCCCAAATTGTTACCAAAAATTGGGGCTCATCATCTTCTTCCAAATGGGGCATCTATCTTGCCATGTCGATATAACATTGATCCAGGTGGATGTTGGTGGCCACCCACCTATCCCATTTGGACCCCCACAACTGTCTCTTTCAGTTTTTCAGTTTCCTTAATTATAGCGCAGTTTACTATTTTTAGCAGTTTTTCGGGTCCTAAACTTCCGGAGCCGTTTTGAGGCCCTAAACGACGTTTTTGGGAAATCTACCTCCGTGAATTTTTAAATAAAAAAATCGTCTTTTTCGTCATAGTCCTCGGAGAGATCTTTTCAACAGGCTATCATGCGCGTCAAACGGAGATAATATGACCAATTCGCGACCCCGGGAAGGTAGCTATCCAACTCACCCCAAAACGGGGCCCACAATTTGGCGTTTCATCTTCTAGGGTTAGGTTTTGGGATGTGAAGGGTTTTCCATTGTTTCTCAATAATAAATAGGCCTTTGAGCCTCATTGTAAGAGAGTTCGGAACAGTTCAGAGGCATGTAGCCGACACATCTCTTCTCAGAGATAAGCTACCATCGCCCTAGCTGGTTTATTTCTATTTGTAAGCATATTTCGGTATTTTACAGTAATGAAATGAAGTATTATTTCCGTTGCATATATGTCTTTATGGTTATCGCATCTCTGTGTTTATGGTTATCTCTGTAATTTATTGCGTTCCTGTCTAAATTCGGATCAGTGGTATCAGAGCGGTTTTCTTTTTCTCTGTTTTTCTTTGCATTTCCCCAACGAGGTCAGGATATAAGGAGTTAGGGCTTGAATTGGTCGAACCTTTGCAAGACCAGCCTCGCAAATCTCAACGACCTGACATGGCGGATGAGAAGAAAGACGAGGGGGCAGGAGATCCTATCAAAATCTTGCTCGAAGAAGCCCTCGAGCGGCAAAGGAACGCGATGAGGGATAGCTTTACGCAGATCCTTCAGCGGCTACCCAGAGGCGACGCATCGGCTTCCAACAGCTACTCTGGAAATGCCACACCATTTAAGGTACAAGTTAATTTTGAAATCCCCATCTTCGAGGGTCAAATAGACGCAGATGCCGTAGATAAATGGTTAAATCTGCTAGATGGGTATTTTTCTGTTCATGAATTTTCAAGTCAGGAAAAGATTGTTTTCGCTCTTCTCAAAGCAGCCCCCCACGTCAAGGACTGGTGGGAAACCTACTGCGAGCAGAAGGATGAAAGTACAGGCTCACTGTTTTCAGCCGCACCCACTTGGAATGACTTCTGGGATGCCATCAAGGAGCAGTACTACCCTGTCAAAAGCTATGAGGACAAATACATTAAATGGACCACATTGCGGTAGGGACGAGACCAAGATGTGCCAGAGTTCACAAACATTTTTCATACCCTTCGCACACAGTTGGGTATAAAAGATTCTGAGCTGCATCTGGTACTCAAATACCGCGGCTGCCTACACAGATACATCCAGGAAGAGATGGAGTTCTTGAACATCTCCTCACTCGGCACAGCATACCGATACGCTATCAAAATCAAGCAAAAGTTCAAACAGAAGAAGCGAGACTTTGGATTTGCAAATTCGAAGCCCAAAGGACAAAGCCAAGGCGGGTTGACCCAAGACAACCCCTCGAAGCTACAAGAAAAGAACAACACCACGAAGCCGAAGAAGGACACTGGAAAGTGGTGTGAGTTCCACAAGAGTCTCACTCATAACACAAGTAAGTGTCGGACCAAGCAGTCGCTGGTGGCCGAGTTGAAGGCTTCTGAATCAGATGCATGTTCCGACTCTGAGCCAGAACCCGATAAGGGGGATGGCAAAGGGAAGAAAATAATTGATGCAGATCCTAGTGCCACTGTTGCCACTGCCAAGATCCAAAAGAATGAGCCCGAAGAGCCAGAGGAGGGGGAACTTCTTTTCCACTCATAGATGTGGTTGAAGGGTTCGCCACTGCAATTCATTGTCGACAATGGCAGCCAAAAGAATCTCGTTTCAGTAGAGGTCATGAAGCGGTTGGGCCTACCAACTACGCCACACCCACAACCGTACAGTATCGGGTGGCTTCACGAAGGACGAGATCTCAAAGTTCGCCAGTAGTGCCGCCTTTCCTACAGCATCAAGCCCTTCACAGATGAGGTATTATGTGATGTTACACCTCTGGATGTTTGTGATGTACTATTAGGCCAGCCATACTTGTGGAGGCGACATGCTGTGTATGAGTCAAGGCCTCGCGCTATCATTATTTCTTTGGATAATTCATTATACAGGATACTGGAGGTAGCCCCACCTACTGCCACCTCTTTGATCACTGCTAAGAAAGGCAGCAAGCTCATCTCACAGACTAGGAAATTTATTTTCTGTCTGGTTCGCTCCCAAAGTAAGGGTAAGATCGTTGCTACATCCATGACCCCCACGAAGGGTTCCTCCACGTAGCAGCAACAACGGAGGGATACAGTCATGACAGAACACAGGAACAACTTCTCCTTACCCAGAGGGGTACCACACAAGTTTCAAGTGGGCGACAAAGTTTGGCTACATTTACAGAGGGAGTGCCTTACCAGAACCCATCAGAAACTCAGACCACTTTGACATGGTCCTTACACCAGTAACAAGGCTATGGGCAACAATGCTTTGAAGCACAACATTCCTCCATTCCTTAGCTTTGCACCGATTGTTCAATGTGGACCATCATCGACCATGCTTCCCACCATTTCTGGACACATCAGAGATTGCAGAACAGCTCACCAGAGACCCAGCTCAGCAGAAGCTTCCTCATCTCAAGGAGGAACTCAACGCAATGGGGACCATTGCTTCCTAAGTGGGGAGGAATGATCCAAGTGGATGTTGGTGGCCACCCAGCTATCCCATTTGGACCCCCACAACTGTCTCTTTCAGTTTCCTTAATTATAGCGCAGTTTACTATTTTTAGCAGTTTTTCGAGTCCTAAACTTCCGGAGCCGTTTTGAGGCCCTTAACGACGTTTTCTGGGAAATCTACCTCCGCAAATTTTTAGATAAAAAAATCGTCTTTTCCGTCGTAGTCCTCGGAGAGATCTTTCCAATGGACTATCATGTGCGTCAAACGGAGATAATACAACCAATTCGCGACCCCGGGAAGTTGGCTGTCCAACTCACCCCAAAACAGGGCCCACAATTTGGCGTTTCATCTTCTAGGGTTAGGTTTTGGGATGTGAAGGGTTTTCCATTGTTTCTCAATAATAAATAGGCCTTTGAGCCTCATTGTAAGAGAGTTCAGAACAGTTCAGAGGCATGTAGCCGACACATCTCTTCTCAGAGATAAGCTACCATCGCCCTAGCTGGGTTATTTCTATTTGTAAGCATATTTCGGTATTTTACAGTAATGAAATGAAGTATTATTTCCGCTACATATATGTCTTTATGGTTATCGCATCTCTGTGTTTATGGTTATCTCTATAATTTATTGCGTTCCTGTCTAAATCCGGATCAAACATGTTGCTAGAAGAATATGTCACGCCCGTTAAACCATATATGAGCTAATCAGGTAGTCTATCAACAACTTCAATGCCCACGATTTTATCCAAACCGATGATAATGCGATGACCAGTGCCCAATTTCCAGGCAAGTAGCATAAGAAAGCAATGACAGAATTTTGTGAAATTGATCCATATAGCTGAGCCCGATTTGTTCCCAATACATCCCTTGCGCATCCATACAGGAAAATCAAGGTTCTTCAGGTATTTTTGTATAAATATCATACCCTAGGTGCCTTCCCCAAATATCCCTCTCCACAAAGATTTAAGTAATAATGCACAGTCGAATCTCCTCAAATTCAATATGCCTTAGCCTCCCAAACACTTCGACATGGTAAGATGGTCTAGCTTGGTAAGATGGAATTTATTCTTGTTTTTCATACCAGACTAAATGAATTTAGCAATGATCCCATTTAGTTTTTTGATGATGGTGAGTGGCAGATGGAATAAGTGTGCCTAGTACACTCCCATCTGCGTGGTGACCACTTGTGTCAATGTGATGTGATCCCCCATGGATAGGCATCTATGTTCCCAACCAAATATTTTCTTGTAGAATCTATCTGCAAGCCACATCCAGTCATTGAATTTGTAACTTCATGGTTTGACATGGAATCTGAGGTATTTCATACCCCCGACAATACCTTAGAAGCCATTCTGAATAGCCTTCGAATGTAAGAAATAACCTCCATATCACATTGACCATGAAATATAGTAGATTACATATGATTCATAATTAAACCAGATGCATTCCTAAACTTAGAAAAGATATGAAAAAGATGTAGCCAAGCGAACCTGTTGAGGATCCCCATGATGAGCACGTCGTCAATGAAGAAGTTGTGCGAGATATGGATGTCCCTGCCAAGGAGGAGGAGATGAAAATGACCCTCAGCCACAACATTTTTAATATGGAGACTTAGCCTGTCCATAGCCAAAATGAATAAAAGTGGGGATAGTGAGCAACCTTGTCGAAGACCTCTCCCAGCCTTGAAGAATGTTGTAGGATAACCATTTATAACCACAACATCTTGGACATTTGAAACATAGGCCATAATCCACTCAACACCACTAGCTTGTATACAAATTTTGTGAAGAACCATCCTCAGATAGCCCCAATATAAACAATCAAAAGCATTTTTTAAATCCACTTTCATGATACCCGCATTTAATTTTTTGAGTGAATCGAGTGCATACACTCCTTGGAAATCCCCACAGCATCATGAATCTGTGTATTTTTCAAAAGCTTGAACTGATGTAGCGAAATATACATGGAGAGGGTGTGCCTCATATGGTTTGCAATAGTTTTAGAGATAATCTTGTAAACAAGATTACAAAGAGAGATAGGTCAGAAATTAGAGAAGGTGAGTGAGTGAGTCTTCTTCGAAATAAGCATGATGTAGGTGGAGTTTATGTCTTGATGTATAAAGCCTCGAACACACAATTCCTTGACCATGTCAATAAGATCTCGTTTAATGAGATAAAAAAAGTGTGTGAAGATCCCCATAGTCCATCCGTCGAGGCCAGGACTCTTATCCCCCTTGAACGATTTTAGTACCCCTAGGATTTCCTCCTTCGATATTGAATGATAGAGTGCCAGATTAGCATCCTCATCAAACATGGATGAAAAATGTTCAAGCCCCCAGATTTGGTTCTTTGGGAAAACCAAATCCCTTTGGTTGTATGCTTGCTGAAAGTGGAGAACAGTGGCTCAAATAATGTCTTACTGTAACTAAAGCTTGGTACCATTTGAATCAAAAATCTCCCAAATGGAATTAATCATTTGCCCATAGTTTGCATATCTATGAAAAAATTTTGTATTTCGGTCCCCTTCCCAAATCTAAATTTCTCTACATTTAATTTTCAAGTAGTCTCTTTTATATGGAGCAGTTGTTTCTTTTTGTGTTCCAGGACTTGTATGCAATTTTAGATGTTAGCAGGTAAATTATGTACAATTAAATGGGAGTGGATGTCCAGAAGTTCCTTTGTAATTTTAGCAAGCTCGTCGTTCATATGCCAATGTTTCCTTTTCTCCCATGCCTTAACCTCCCACCATAGGACCCTCAACGTGTCCTGAATGCGCAGCATGGGAGAGGTGCATCGAACCCTGATGCGGTTCAAGACATCAAGCATAAGGAAATTAAAATCTGGGTCCTCAAGCCAAAACCGATTGAACTTAAAGGGAATTTCACCTCTGTAATCCTCCCTTCTCCAGTGTAGAGAAATAGGTTTGTGATTGGATATATAACTAGTTACCACTTCAGAATATACCATCCCAAGCCTCTCAACGATCTAATCATGCAGGAGAAAGTGATCCAATTGCTTTGCAATATATCCTGCACCTAACCTCCCACTGTCCATGGTTAGAATAAGTGTGGAGGGGAAAATGTCCACCAGATTGTGCTCCATGATGATATCCTTGATATGATTGGCCAAAACATCTACGCTTCTGGAACACCCCCAAACCTCGTTCAAACCAATAGTATAGTTTAGATCCCCTGCAATGATGAGAGAAGTAAGGTCCAGTAACTCCAATTCGATTAGATTATCCCAAAAAGTGGCTCGATCATGGTATGGTGCATAGAAATTTAGAATGTGAATTCTTCCCTTGAGCCCGTGAATGTGACCAGTAAGGAGGATTCCAAGAAAACATGAAAAAGCCTTTACATTGACCCACCGAGGATCCCAAATAGCAACCAACCCACTCGAGAGGCCATGAGAATTAGTGGCCTCCATATGCTACTTGGGAAGCATCTTTCTAAAGTACTCAACTACTTGAGGAACAACATGCATCATTCCCTGAAGAAGAAGAATATAGGGATGAAGAGAAGAGAAAAGTTCTCTGAGGGTCAAGATTTTGGAGTGGCCCCCAGACCCTGCATATTAAGTGAGATGATGAAGGTCTTGTTTGACCATATGCGGGAATCTATGCTTCAAGGGCCTGAGGGGAGGAAGAACCAGCAAGGGGGACATCGATGAGAGATTGTGCTTCATTGGGACTAAAAGGGAGAGGTCGGGGACAACCTCGAAAGTGTCTACTGTCACGATTATGTTTCCAGCAAACAATAATATTCCTAGCAGATGAGGGGCTGATGCAAGGGGATGATTGGCCAGTAGGCTGGTGAATAGTAAGAGAACGAAGATCTAGTGTCTGCTTCTGGAGGATAAAATCAGGGTCACTATCCACTGAGTTTGTGGGGGAGTTAAGAGGAGAGTTTGGTGATGCAGGACTAGTTCTTGATGCCGAGGAATGTGGAGTGAAGCGAGAAGGTGATGGCGTTGGGACATACATGATGTGTGAGGAAGAGAGTGCATATCATGACATCAAATAGCAGGGAGAAGTAGGCGGAGGTGGCAAACAATCACGAGGAGTAGGAATGTTCTGTTCTATATGGTGGGGTGAGGTGGAAGACAGTCACAGGAAGTAGGAATGTTCTATTCTATATAGTGGGGTGAAGTGGCATCAGTCGAGGGAACATCAAACCCATCAGAAGTAGGGGCGATGATAGAATAGGAATATGGGCGGAGTCAAATGGATTTGTAGATAATTGTGAATAGTGATGTCCAGATAAGAGTAAATTTGGATTACATGATTTTTGAAGAGAACCACGCCTGTGAGAAGGTGTTTTGAACCAACGATGAGGAGAAGCTACAGGTGGAGCATCTTTATATCTTTTTCAATCGCCATGCCGATGACGATGGTGCACCATAAGTTTACCGCCCATCCATTGCAGACAATGTGCCAACAGATGTCCAGTGTGATGACATTTTAAACATTGAAAAGGGACCCCCTAGAAATCTAGTCTCTAAACCAAATTAGTGTCGCCCTAGCTTAATTCAATATGATACGGAAACCCACCCCCTGTACTTCTTCTCAATTAAGATCCAAGAAACCCACTTATTAGGTGCACCCAAACACTGAGGATAAACATACACGGATTTTCCAATGGCATTGCTAGTGCCCATAAAAACTTGCCACATCGAGAATTCAATGGGCAAGGCAGGCAACTTAACCCAAATCAACTTGTTTTGGGTAGTCTCCTTCAGAGGATTGAAGCCAATGTACCATGAGTGCAGTGCCAAAAAACTCCAACCGCTAATCTAAGGAATAGCTTTGATTTTCATGAGGTCTTTCTAGTAGAGGAAGTGGAAACTGTACCAACCATTTAATAGATGCACCACTGTAGGCATATAGGCTAACAATGTTTTCCATTTTGTGTCAACCCAAACCCACATATCAACTTCAGTCAACTCTGCGAAATGCCACTTACCAACGAGATCACGCTTCTGAAGACTGGTAACTTGGTCGATCAGCACGTTATGGTCGAAGACCAGAGCAGGAGCTGGAGTAGTGATTTCTTCTTTGTCCCTTTATTCCCCCATTCATCACGCCTTTTTTGCAACTGTTCAACCTTCTTCCAATTCCTATAAATGGGTCTATTTTGTAGTGAAGGCAATGCATTAAGGACACTAGAGTCGAGGAGGGAGAGAGAGCCATGGATAAAGCCATTGTGTCCATGCTAGTTAGCTTTTTCATATTTATGGTAGCGTTGGCTAATGTGATTGTAGTATCTTGAAATTACCCAACAATTCCTAGTATTTATGGTGAATATCATCATCTCTATGACCACACCAGTAATTATTTTGTTTCAAATAAATGCAGTGTATAGGATCAACTGACATCGTCTAGGAATAAAAGTGACATGGAGGTGCTTTTGTCATTCAATGAGGCAATCACATTGGATCCACTAGGATCACTCTCCAACTGTACAACTGAGAAGTTGGAGAATGTTTGCTCATGGAAGGGTGTTTACAACATAGATGGCTTCTTATTACTAAGAGTTTCTGTATGAGGCCTCCAAGGTACTCTTTCCCCATCTCTTGGCAACCTTTCCTTCTTTGGCTAGATCTTTCAGATAATTTGTTAAGTGGAATAATTCCAGGTGAATTGGGCTTGTTGCAAAACTTAAGTGTAATGAATCTAAGTTTGAACAACTTGAATGGAATAATTCTAGTAGAATTGGTCTTACTCCAGAACTTGGTTATATTGTATCTAAATTCCAACAACTTCAGTGGATGAATTCCCATGGAATTGGGGTTGCGGCAGAACTTTTTGTTCTGGAATTTGCCATCAAATATCTTGAGTGGAAGAATTCCCATGGAATTGGGTTCGCTATAGATATTAGACTGGCTAGATTTATCATTCAACAACTTGATTGGAAGGATTCCCTCATCTCTAGGGAATTTCATATCTCTAAGAGCTCTACTGTTGTTCAACAAAAAACTTAGAGGAATAAGCCCTCAGGATATTGGAAAATGTTGATGTCTAACCTCATTAGATTTATCCAAAAACTTGTTGAATGCAAAGATTCCTACATATTTACAGTATTGTACATGCTTATATCGGATCAAGTTGTCAGAGAACAAACTTAGTGAACGCATAGACACAGGGTTTCCAATTTCCTTGTTGTTAATCTCTGCTCACTCTAATAGTTTCTCTAGGAATCTTCCTGTGTCTTTAGCCAATTGCACCAAACTTCAAGTATTAAATTTAAGGAAAAATAAATTGGTTGGGAGCTTCCCAAAGATTATCAATATTTCCAATCATTACAAGTTTTAAGTATTGGTTACAACGAGCTTAGGTTGGTATCCAAATTGGATCACAAATCTCCTTAAATTACAGGTGTCAGATTTATCCAATAATAATTTCACTAGGAGAATACCCTTTACGTTAGGGAGACTCCTAGGATTTCAAATCCCTAGCTCTTGTCAACTTATTGGTAGTACATTATATATTGATGTGCAAGTTATCATTAAATGCTATGATTATTCTCTAAAATACGTTTTACTAACAAATACCATTTTGGACTTTTCTAGTAACAATTTCATTGGAGAAATACCTCAAAGAATGGGAAATATGAGTTCCTTGCGATTGATGAATTTATCTAGAAATCATTTGTAAGGAACAATTCCTACATCTTTGAGTGAGATATCTACTTTGGAGCACTTAGAATTTCCTAAAATTAATTTAATTGAAGAGATTCCTCAAGAACTCCCTAAATTAACCAAGTTGGCATATGTGGATGTATCATTTAATAGCTTTGTGGGTGAATCCTAGAAGGAACGCAATTGGACACTTTCAGTGTGACTTCATTCAAAGGAACAAGTGCCTATGTGGTTATCCTTTATAGGTATGCAATAAATCCACCCCAACAAAAGGAGATGGAGTATATGCAAATGTTAGTAAAGATCAAGGATGGTTAAATCATGTGGATGAACATCTCTCATTAATTGCATTAGGGTTAGGAGTAGGAATTGGCTTTGTTGGAGTTGTAACATTAATAATTATGTGGGATAAAGCATGGCATTGTATGGTATCTCTAGAAATAAAACCATTTTATGGAGTGTATAGATTCCCTAAATGACTTAGCTTTTGTCCATCCATTAAAGTATTCTCATAATATATGTATCAAAAATTAAAATAATATCTCATTAATAATATGTGAATGGTTTTTTCCATGGGGTCTTGGAAAGACGGTGATCACGTGCTCTATTAAGGCACTCCTTATGTAAAGTGTTCTCTTAAGGCACCTCTTGATGTAAAGTCACCAACTCATTTCCCCGCCCCAATCAGGGTGGTATAATGGACATGATGACGATATAGTCCCACCAAGCTTACAAAAAAAAATGTGAATGGTTTTTCTATTTTCTACTTAAATTTTCCATTTCCAGTTAATTATAGTTAACTATGGTTTTGTTTCACAATAAATAGTTTTTAATTTCTAGTTTACACCTATTTTAAGCATTTTGAGAATTGTTCACAATGAAGTGAGATATGTTGGAAATAATACTGAGAGGAGGGGGGGGTGAATCAATATTATCTAATCAATAGAACTTTTTCATTTTCATACTCAGATTCATATACGCTACTTCAGTTATGGATATCCATGTATATACGCAACTGTGTTAAATGCAACTAGCGTACATCCAGTAAACTTATGATTTAGTTAGTTCATCTTCCATGAGTGCATCAAAACATTATTAACCATATGAACAGTAAATAGGTGCAGTAAAACAGAATAGATCATCACACATAAGAAGCACACATGATCACCATGATATAAGGTGGAAACCCAATGTGGGTGAAAACCACCTGCTACAATTCGTCTCTATTTTCTTTTAATAAGAAACTTCTTTTTACAATAGTACTGGTGTAGTCTTATACCAGTACGTAGGCTTCTACCTGCAGAAGGCTACAACCTTCTTAGCTCTTGTACTAGCCGATCCATTTACTAGTACGTAGGCGCCGACCTACTGAAGGCTCCAACCTTCACTCGTTTTCCAGCTGATCCTGGAAGGGAGCTACAACCCCTTGGCCCTTGTACTGGCCAATATGTTTACCAGTACGTAGGCGTTGGCCTATTGAACTCTATGATCATCCTGGGACCACGTTTCATACTGGATCCATAAATACAAAATAATCACCACTGCAAGACGCCCATCAATTACACTTGCACCACTGATCTCTGAATCACCCAATACTGGAACACTGAAACCTTGTCAATAACACAGTCACCAGAACAGACAACAGAACTCTGCAACAATAACCAGATCCAACTGCAACTTCAAATATACTGCATATGCTACTATGATGAACCAAACCGGTGTACATACGCGCTTTTACCATAGCCAACCCGCGTACAGATCTGCAAATATTTACTCATAACTTTGCAGCTATTCCAGACATCAGTCATACCCAGATCATAACATTCATACAATAAAACATGCGTCAATAGATCTAGTCTATCCATAATCAAACCATATAATGATAAACATTCCAAGCCTTAAGATCCCAATCCATCGTTCATCATCATCCACATGAGTGCATCCTTGGTTCAGATCAAGCAAGGCATCATCAACCCATAACCAGCATCTAGATCTCACACTTTATCAGATATTCATCACTTGCACACCTCTTGGCCTAATGATCTTCTCTTTATATAGGTTTAGGCTTCCCTCAATACCATGGTCCAAAACCATGTTGAACCAATACCTTGGACCCAATACCTGGGATCAACACTTCAGACCAAATACCATGGACCAATACCATGGACCAAATACCACGGACCAAAACTTGGTTTTCCGACATGTACGCGCATTTCCTTCTGTGAACCTGCATGTGTACGTATACGCGCCTTTTGTTCTTCTCACCCACATGTATACGCTCTTTCATCAAGATTAACCTGCATATACCTCTCTCTTGACCTGCTGTATTAAGATATGTCCTCTGATTGAGTTGCCATCACCTGTATCATACCTCTAAGTGAGTTTCCATCAAGGACAACACCTGTATCATAATGCCAACAAGATATGGGTCCTATGTTTGGGCTTTTTACATAGATCTTGAAAGCAACCTTGGTTGAGAATCCTTGTAAACAATTAACACATTTTTCTTTATCCTTTTTGTCTAGTTCCAGATTTTTTTCATGTGATATTTGATTAATATGTTTTTAACTTGATTTATAAAATTATGGTTACTTATGAATTGAAATTGACAATTATTTTTATATTTATATTTTAATTGGCGTTTTTTAAACATGCTACATTTTGGCGCATTTTTTTTTCTAAATATTTAATTTTTTTTTGTTTAAAATGAGTTTTTGACTACATATATGAATTAAACACCTTAAAAATCTCCAAAGGCACATGGATTGTTGAGAGTTTAAGACTCAAACTTGTGATTCCAAGAAATCCCTGCTAGATTCAAGACAATTTAAATCGGAAGATATGCTCGAAACCCCTCCAAAATGTAGAATAGATTAGGACATTTTAATTTGGGTAAAAATTAAATGAATATTATAACCTTAAAACTCATTTTTATTTAGAAATATATTTTTGAAAATAAATATTTACATTTTTGTAATGAAAATAAAATTTAAGTTTACTTTATTATTATGGGAAATTAAAAAATAAAAGTGAAATGGAAAAATTCAGAAAATATTAAAAGTAAAATATATAGTGTTTTATAATTTTTGGACACCTCACAAATTTATTTAGTACATAATTTTTGTATATAAATTTAATTATTATTAATCAATTATTGAATCAATAAAATTGTGATATATAATTCATGGAACCAAATAATTTAAAAGGTCATTTTGATACTTGTGGGCTTTGTGATCATGGAAACAACAATATCATTGAACATTCAAGTGCCACATCATTCAATTTCTTAAAGGAATCACCATATTATTCTTTTTTTGATATTTCATGAGGAATATGATCATCTTGATGACCCCAGACCTAGTCGAAGTACTTCACTTTAATCCTATGATTTTTTTTAGATACAATGCACTTTGGAGGACTTCATGTATCAATTGACATCATGTAGGAATGAAAGGGACATGGAGGAACATATTTCTTTTGGAAAATGTTATTACATTAGATCCACAAGGATTTTGTACAACTAGACAATTGAGAACTCAAAGAAGCTATACTCATGGAATATTGTTTCCTATATGCAACACACTAAAAGAGTTTTTGTAGTAATCCTTTATGGATTACATTTGAAATGTACTCTCTCCCCATCTCTTGGTAGCCTCTCCTTATTGTGAACTTTTCATCTTTAAGAAAAAAAAAATTATGGGAAGAATTCCACCGAAATTTGGATATCTTAAAGTGCTCCAAACACTTTATCTCAACATTAATATTATTTGGGGCTATTATTACAAATTATTTTGTAATTGTACACACATTCAATGAAACATTCTTTCAAAAAGCATTTGATAAAGACTATACCAAGATAATTGGGTCATCTAGTCAAGTTGGAATATCTCTCCTTATTCAGTAATCTTCTAAGTTGGAATATTGAACATCTTTGAAGAGATGCAAATCTCTCTAAGTATTGGACATTTATTTTAACAATATTTTTGGTCATGTCCTTTCAACCCTAGGAAATTATACTCAGTCATCAAGTATTGATTTTTCCATAAATAATTCAAGTGGATGAATTCTAGTTGAATTGGACTTGTTATAGAACTTCGATTCCTTTATCTATATTCCACAACATGTTTGAATACAATTTTTCTATCTCCAAGAAAGTGCTCTTCTCTTTTTGATAATCTCTTGCTTCAAACATGTTAATTGGTAGTATCCTTGAAGCCATTATAAAATTTGGCAAGTTGGCCCTTTTGAGTTTTTATTCAAACATGTTAATAAACAACTTACATGATGGAATTTGCATTTTAATCAAGCTTGAAAGTCTTCATCTTCATAACAATATTCTCAAGGGTATCAACAAATGTGTGTATCAAAGGCTATTAAGATTTTCCATGAACAAATCCTCATGCCTTCTTAAGACCTATATATTGAGTTATTACATTTATAGTATTGTATTATTTTTGTCCTTATTAGTTAACTAAGATTTTCGATGGTCAACTATACGCTTTAATTGTAATTTCATTATTTTTCTACTATATATACTAAGGATATTTTATTTAATAGATCACGTCATCCTGCACATTTTCTACATAATAGATGGAGGTTGCATCCCAAAGAGGTTTCTCATTGGTTCTTCTCTCTCATTCTCAAGGCATGAAGTTGTTTCTCTTACTATTTTTAAACTATTTTGGTGTTTGATGTATAACATTGAACTTATCTAGAGAACTCATGCATGACACCTAAAGAATGTGAAGGTTTAACGAACTAGGTATCCCAATTAAGGAACCCATTTAATGGCATGTGTAATATTGTGTTGAAAATGTTGATTTGGCATGGTCATAAGAAATCCTTAAAATATAAATTTAATATAAAATGGAAATTGTTGATGGATCTGAATATGGAAAACTGGATGGATTAAAACATGGAAAAGATAAAATGGAGAATTTGATGGATCAAAAGATAGAATGAAAGAAAAATACATGGAACCCATGTTCCTACATACCCTAGATGGGAGGCTCCTTAAAATTGATATTATTACCCAAAGAAGTCATGAAAATAAGCAGAACAAAATTCTTGAATGCTTGTCACATATGGGGATCATTTTAACACATTTGTAGAACATGAACACCGAGTCACAAAATTATGGTCATTCATCACTCCAAGATCCACATCATCAAGGGTTCAACTTGGGGCTTTAAACCCATAATGTTTAGTATATAAAAGACCAAAAAGATGAGGATAAGTAGTATATTTTATAAAATATGCTATAATAAGTTCACAAAAATTAGTAGAGTTAAATTAGAACAGAGACATATTGTATAATAACAAAAAAAAAAAACACTTAGAGGTTCTACCTCCTCTTCACAAAAAATATTTACTAAAAACTTCCTAATGACATGTCTACAATTGTATATCTTGAAAAATTGTTCATAGAGAAACACAATTTTACAATACTTACTCATTCACAATGAGAGGAGTCCATGCACATTGCATCCACTGTTTTTGCATTTACATTTCCATTTGTGGATTAAGGTCTCATTCGTGGGCTAGTCATTGGTATATTCTCCACATGATGACATAAGGAATGCATTTTTTCATTTTGACGATCAATGTTCAAGGGTAAGCATCATGTCTGATTTCTTTGCTCCCTAGAAGGAGACTTGATGAATGCGTAGCAAAAGAGAATGGAAGTTGATGATTCTAGCTATTGGGGGATGCAGGTGTTAACACCCAGGTTGTTCCCTTTGACTCCCAAGGGAATACAGCCGGGGTAACCACTAACCAGGCTTTGGATTATAGGTCCTAGCCTACCTATAACCAGAGAGGGCTCTCTCTTTAAGTTTTAGCTCTGTTTTGTGAAGATTTTAGGCTAGATGTGAAGTGAGGGTTTGGTTTGAATTTTGGTTGAATGATATCTTTCAATACCTAAGATGAGATGTTCAGATAGTTGTAATTCATTGGGCAATGGAGTCTATAGTTGTGGATTGTTTGAAATGCTTGAGTGGGAGTGTTCAAACTGCAGGGCCTATTGAGTATTCCATAAAACAAACTTAAATTTGAGGTGATGATGTATGATTAGCCAGTGGAAGGCAATTAAGAATTTCCCACTAAACTGGTGGTGTGAAAATGTGATATTTTGCACAGGAGCAGGCTTGAATTCCTGAACAAGGATCACTGTGAAAATTATAATCTGGAAGTGCAGCAATTAAGAATTACACTTATCACAACTATAACTGAAGAAAACATTTATTAACAGCATAGATTGAGTTCAGGGTATTGCATGAATAAATCCTGAAACTATTCTTTTTCTTTGCTGTTAAACTTTTAGAACATAGAAACATGAATGATTTATGAAGGAATGGAATGCATAACAAAGAGGATGAAGAAAACTTATTGTTATATGAAATACACAGGAATCCTGCAGCCTTCAGCAAACACACCATAAACGCATCAAACAACTCAGAACTTGCGAAATTCCATCAACTCTTTGTATTAAAACTCTGAATAATTACAGCATAGGATGTCTTCAAGAGAAAAATCACAACCCCTGCAAGCTTATGCGAGGGGGAATATATACAATTGTTTTTACAAAATATCTGAACCGCTGAGTCGGTTTCTAAATAAATATGCTCACCCACTTTACAAAATATCAGATTTGGAAGTTATTGCTGTTTTGAATACAAGAATGAATAGTCTTTAATTCTGTCAGATGTCTTCTTGACCTTTGGAGGTCACTGAGTCGGTTGAGCGTTCTTTATTAATGCTGAACAGTGTGTCTTTATGGCTGCTGTGCTGTAGCTTTCTTGACCCTGTCATCTGTAGCTGTTAATGCTTTGGTGGCCGAATCTGTCTGCTGAGTTGGCTCAGCCCATTCTTCTCCCAGTCATTGTGTATGCATCACATTTTCTGAACCTGATGACTTATGTCTTTTGATGATAGACCTTTGATGAAAGCCTCCTGTTTACAGCAACAACTGTATCATTTTGGTCCACCACTCCTGTGTAGGCAATTGATGCCTCAAAATTGCATCTAGGGTTTCATCTGCCTCTGTGTATTTGTAGAAGTTTGGAGGCACTTCAAACAAATGTCTGATCTCATTCATAATGAAAAATAAGTTCTCTACTCTGTCGTAGAGACTTTGCCCAGTTGCTGGTCCTGTTACTTCTGAAGTACTTGATCCTTGAGTGATCTGATTTGTGGCAAATGTGTTCACCCTTTTTGCATAATTCTCATGAGATAGTAGCCTCCCTGCGCTGTTCAGTAAGCCAGGAAGACCTCTGCCCTGTAACACTGCAAATTTATCCATGAACTTATTTACCTATGTCTGTAATGAGCTAGCTGATACCTCTGTACTTGGGGGGCCCATCTGTGCTTGACCAAGAGGCATCTCCTCTTCTGAAAAGGGATTAAGCCTTTGCCTCTTTTCCCCTTGCTGTGCTGTTATGGTGCTGAGGGGAGTCTGCTCCTCTCTCTCTCTCTTCTTACCCCTCTCTTCATTTGTAGGGGTTTGGAGCACCGAAGTCTCCACTGTCACATTCTGCACTGAGGCCTCCTTTTCTTGCGTTTGTTGATCATTCGGACCAGGAGCCTCTGCCATTTCTTCCTGCTGTTCAGGATGATCTTCAGGCTGCTTTTCTTGGGCTACTTCCTGCTCTTTAGGGGCCTCTTGCTGTTCTTGTTCTTGGCTTTTACCCTTGGCTGAGATCTCCGCTGTGCTTGGGGCTTGGGCTGCCTTTTGTGAAGCTGTAGACGATGATGCCGCTGCTCCCACTTGAGTGCTTGGAAGAGAAAATACCTGTGGATAAAGCTCCAAGTCAGCTAACTTTTGGAGATTTTTTGCTGCTCTTTGAGCTAGTTCTTCTTGTGTGGTAGCCTCTTCTAAGGTGCCTTCCTTCCATTCTATTTGATTTGCATATTTTTCTATGTGAGGCAACCTTACATGATCATAACTGGCCAGCCTATATCTGACCCTTCTTAAACTTATGAAATGAGCGGGGTCATATGGTTTCCAGAGGAAGCTGGTCTGTAGGCCAAGGCCTTCCAGTATTCTATCTGCTTCTTGCCAACCTTCCTCCCTTTTATTGTAGATGAAGTGGCCTAGTTGGTTTCTAACTTTGAGCTGTGCTTTCTTGCCCTTGCTTGAAAAGTGGAGCACATCAGCATTTCCAAATTGCCTGAAGTATTCAAGGGCAAACAATCTCATAGGCACATACTTGGGTAATCTGTATGGGGGCAACTCACACCCATATATTCTGATAACTGTGTGGTTTTGGTAATAATACCAATCCCCAATGCTGTATACCTTAGACAACTGAAGAATCTTCTGCATGTCATCAGTTAGTCTTGGAGGAGGTGAGCTCAGAAGCAGAGACATTGCTGGGTGGATGAAGAGGTCTATAAACTCACAATAAGAGTATGGGGAATAAGACCTACAGTGGAAAGCAGATGACCAATAAACCACTGACCTTGGATTGCCTTTTGCATCCGTTCTTTTCACAGGAAAAGGGAATTTCTCATGCTGATAGTATAGGATCAAATGGTAGATATAGGAGGTGTATCTGAACACCCTTTCTCTAGCCAAGTTTATCAATTGCTCATTTATCTGATTGGAGATGTAAGTGGCATAGTCATAACAGATTGGGGACTTGCCAGGGGAAAACATGAGCATCATTACCAGCACAGTTTCATCAACATATTCTATTGAATTATAGCCCAATATGGGACTAATCATGTCTACAAGGTCTCTGCCCAATTGGTTCAGGTATACATGATGAATGGGAGGGTACTGCACGGTGTCAGAGTCAATGTACAATTGATTCAACTTGGTGATTTGAGCATCTGTCAGCTTAGCTCCTTGTTTTATCAGATCTGTCAGTGATAAAGGAACTAATTTCTTATCAGTATTGAAGTGTAGCATCTCTCTGATGGCTTCAGGGGTGACATAAAAAACAACTGAGCCTGAACGGTCAAGCACAGCCCTCTGAGTGGGGTCATAGCAGTCAGCACATCGGTGGATTAGGTCAGGAAACTGGTTGACCTGAGGGAGTTTGAAGATAGGGAGAAAAGAGTCCCAAATGCCCAATATATCCATCCCACTCTCATGTTTGAGCTTTAATTCGTTTAGCAAGTGAATGTGGTACTTGCTATGCATTAACATTTCCTCTGATATCTGGTAATCTTGGTCTACTAATGCTTTCCATTCCAACTCTCTCTAAGGGGCATTCAATGGAGCAATATTCAGAGCAACTGGTGCAACTGGTGTTTCCATGGTTAACTAGTACTATGACCTGTACTAGAACTGGTTTCAGTGGGCAAAACAGTACAGAGGGGTATTTTTGCAAATAGTGAAGCTAATTTCCAAGGGAAATGGAGTCAACAGTGGTAAAAATAGTTTAAATGCTTCAATGAGAATGAATTGAGCAAATGCAGGGACCAGTGGTACTATCTTTCCGGTGAATTAGTGTAGTTCAGGTTTTAACTCTGCGAATGCGCAGACTGACTGTAGAATTTGTGAAAATTTGGCTAAACAAGGCTCTGCAGGTGAACTTCGACTCAATCAAATGAAAATGCAGGCTGGCCACTGGGGATTTGCTGGTAGGCAGAGAACTTTCTCACTCTTTTTAAGCTATGTTTGGAGAATTATGGACAAAACCAGGCGCGAAGGGAATGATTCGGATAAATACCTTGTGAATTGCCGGCAATGGTTACAAATGGAGGTAGTTTGGACGCGCCCACGGTTTTTTGCAGCGATTTCTGCAGGTTGGCGACAGATTGGTCGTAAAATGCATGCAGAGCAGAGCAATAGTATTTTTGGCGAAAGTGACAAAAACACCATTTTTTGGCGAAAATATGGACTTTTTGGGACATTGGCGCTTTTTTTGGATGACGTCAGCATGACATCATCAGGTGGGGTCAGGGTCGGGTGACGTCAGCATGACATCATTGGGTGACGTGGTGGCCTGTGAGTGGTCCACGGGGACTGTATAGGTGGAGGACATGTCAGAGCGATGGCAGGCGGGGGTGCTGACGCGGCGATGAGGTGGCGTGACGTTGGCATGACCGGTCAGCGGAAAACCGGAAGTGGTAAGCGGTATGATATCGCACCGCTTTTGATACGGAAGCGGGATTGTCAGAGGGCGGCCCGATACGATTTGGGGGCGACGCGTGGCAGAGGCCTGACGTCACCCTCTGACAAATTTCGGAAGCTAACGGCAGTACGTCGGGGCCGTTCCGAAATTGATAAGGGTCGTCGGATGGGAAGGCCCAGATCCGACGGCTGGCGGAAGGCAGAGGTGCCAGGACAATACGGCAGCAGGCGGGGGAATAAAATAATGTTTTTAGTGAAATGCGCGCCTGGCGGAAACTTTAGGAAAGTGGGTTTTCAAACTGTGTTTCGGGCAAAATATATTATGCGCGGGTTTGGTAACAAAGCCGGATTAAGGTTATTGATCCAAGCGGATCTTGGATTAATCCCAGGATTAATATATCAGCGCTCTTTGGGTCACGCTATAATGTTTTAGCGTTTAAACCATTTAAAACCAAACTTAGAGCTATTATGCTCAGGGAAGGGGATACATAAGTATTTTGGGGTTTTTTGCATAATTTACATAGTAATAGGGGAATAGGGGGTATAGGGAGTTACATAGTAAGAAGTTAGGGGTTAATATGAGTGGAAGAGGTGGATGAGAAGTGGAAACACTAAGCTTTATATGGAATCAACTTAGTTTAGGGAGTAGATCAAAATGAAAAGAGTTTTACACAAGAAATGTGGCTTTTAAAGAAACAAGAACCACCACAAGACCTTGATTTTCTTTCATGAACACAACTGGTGCAGGGATGTTAGCAATGAAAGTGAAGGGGGGGGGGAAACAGGAAGTTAGACATGCTTCTTTGTATTGTTGCAAGATGATGGAGAAAAGGATCTTCTCTACCCACTGATGTTTCCTTTATGTTAGACCAGCAAAATTCAATTGAAAGGAATGACATTTTTGCAACCCCCTCTACCTACCCATCTACTTGCCTAGCATTTTTTGTTTCTTCATGGAGGGTGCATTTAGACTTGCAGACCCTCATGTGCCTTTTCTTTTCCTTTGGCTTTTCTTTTGATTTTCTATCTAGGAGTACCCTTATTTCTTCCAAGGCCCCAGATTAAGCAGTTGGGAACCTTAATTCTCTACCTAACTACTGGTCTGCCAAGATTAAACAGTTTGGACAAACTTCTTTCTCTATTCTACAACAGAAAATTGAAACATGGCATGATCCAGATTAGGCTGTTGGACCATCCATCCAAAATTGAGTCAACATCAAACTATGTCCACACATTGCCTTCTCATGAAAATATGGGATCTTTGCATCACCAAAGCAGAGCATATTTGGAACTTCTTTTGCCAATCATGAAATATGAAACCTATTGGTATAGGTATCTAACAGCAGGTAGAGAGGGAACTTTGGGGGGCCTTCTCCTTCATCAGGGTGCCTATGGGGATCCATTAGGCCCTTACGGAAGGATCGTCTGTAATTCCTAATCCTGTCTCGATGCAATTCCCTAGAGCTCTTGAAGCAGGGACACCAATGATATAGTAGGAGAACACTAACAAATTAACTCGCAGATAAAACTAGAGACTTATGCCAAGAAAGGAAAGGGGAGGTTACCAATTTATTAACCAAGTGAAAAATAAATTCCCATGAGCCTTTCACACTGTTAGCTACTGTTCATTTGGTCTGCTTCGTCCTTAAGTCAACTCTACATTTATCAATCAACACCTATGTCTACTTTAGATTCAACTCATTTTAAAGGTGCTCTCTAATTATTCTAGAATGAAGAGGACAAGACGTTCCTGTAAGACTAGTGCAACTAGCCAAAAGCACATTAACCCTTAGCTAAGACTTCTCTTCCCAAGGACACAGACTCCAGGGATGGAGAAGGAGGAGCCAAGCTTCTTCAAACTCCAAACTTTTACCATCCTTAGCAGATAAATAAACCCCATGAGGAAACAGGTTCTATCCTCGAATGCTTGAGGTGATTTTTGGTCCTCCCACATGAACCCAAACCTTTCTTCTGGTGTGGGTGATGCAATTTCTAAGACCAAATGATTGAAAGGCACACATTCGAGATTTAATATTTAAATCTCGCCATGAAAATCTACCTCGAGAAGAGTACATGAGGGCACATGATCTGCATGTTGGCCCAATGCCTCCATCCAGATGAGACTACCGCCAATTAAATTATTCACTTTACTCATAATTGCATGTGCCTTTCAAACATTGATTCTCACAGATTTGTTAATTAAATCCTACTTCTCCATAATGATTTTAATATTTTCATAGCCTAAGAACATAGAGTGATATGAGATATTCATAAGAAATGTCATGGAATGGTTCTCCAACTCCTTTTCTGATTGACCTCTATTTGGCCCTTCTTTAGACCACATGCTAGATTGGCTTGTTGGTCCACCTCTGAATTCTAGCTCCTTATGACATGGAAGAAGATTTTGTGTTGAAAGGATTCCAATGTACTCATAAGTCTTTGCAAAAGAATATTTAGCTTTCTTTATGAGAGAATACCCCATAACGAAAATCCTGGAGATTTCATGATCCTTGGCTAAGATCAGTCCTAAAAGAAGATTGTACATTTCTAACATGTTGTTGAATTATTTACCAAGGCCCCACACAAACTTAATTTCTTGTTGTTCAATAGGATCCCAAAGGATCCCTCCCCCACCTACCACTCCTAAAAAAATGAGAACATTAGCAATAAAAAATAAATAAATAAATTCCTAGATTTGGGTGAGATCTTGTAGTGCGGAAATGGTGGGATATGTGCCCCTGTCATACAATCAATAATAGGGCATGAAGGGTGCCTACATGCTCACCCTCACTTATTTTCACCCATGCAAAATGTGGCGAGGATATTGAGTATCTTTATCTGTTGGAATTTGGGCAGGTCCGCAAACACGATTGTTGGTTTCTCTGGAGGTAGTGTCGAAGGTTTCTTGGAAACAACCTTGGCATTACAGGCCCTCCCAATGAAGGATTTATCATTTGGATGGAAGTGAACCCAATCACTATTGGAATAGGCCACCCTTATAATTGTTGTATTCGCGGGTATGTTTACATTGTCAAATTTCTACATCCCACTATCCTTGTAATTTTCTTGGGTCTTAATAGTCTATGGATGGATTCTCCCAGTGTAAATTTCTGGTTTAGAATAGTATTATTTTAGAAATTGTGGGACATAGGGGTAAGCCTTTTCGCTAGGTTGTTCGGGGTCGTACGACTCATGCCCAAAAACCCTTTTCCCTGTTTTAGTATCTTTCAAATCTATGCACTCTTGCATCTTTGGAATGTCTATTTAGTAAATGTTGGAATATAGTCCTAACATCTACATTTAGTTTTTAGCCTAAGTATCCTTGACTTAGCCACATGCACTAAAAATCATGTTCACACTTGTGTTTTGGTAAACTACCTTGGTGGACCAACTTTCCCTTCTTTTTTGCCTTTAAAGGCTTAATATTATCGAAATATTGGTCCAACCACTTTCCTAAACCATTTAGACATCTAAGTGCATGTTCACACCTAACCATACCTCATCCACTTGAGTTATTTGAAGATTGGCACCCCACATGAAGATTCCTCCTTAAATCAAGGGATTTGGTCCCCTTTACCATTTTAGCATGTTTTAAAGTTGGCTTCCTTGGGAAATTCACCCCTCCTCATGCTTTCCTTGTGGCTGATACTTGGCATAGGTTGTCTTGAGTCATTGTTTCTATTTTAGGTCTCCCTTTAGCTTTTCTTAGCCTTTTCTAGTTTTTTACTAGCTTTTTTCCTAGTTTTCTAAGATTCGGCAATTTCTATATAACCACCTCCCTTTGGGATTAGAGGTTTGGTTTCTCATGTATTAATATTGTTAATTAATTTAATACATTGATTTTATGGAGCAAATTGTTTCTATACTCTCTTGAATATCAACAAATTACTTGTGTTTAATTTAACTAAAATTCTAGATCTATTGGAGTTTTTGTAAGAATTCTACATGGTATCGGAGCTAGTTCGAATCTAGTGGATCGTACATGGTTTTATTTGTAGGTATAGATCATCAGGAGGTGAAACAAGAAGCAATGGATCATCTCTCTCATCCCACAAAACTCATTCTAAATCCTTTCAATTACTTCGAATGGAAGACAAAGATCACTCTGCTCCTCCAAAGCAAAGGGCTTTACAGGGTAACAATGGGAACGGAGGCTGAACCGAATTCTGCAGTGGAGAAGATCAAGTATTTCAATAAATTAGATGAAGCAATTGGGTTGATATGCCTATCAATTTCCATAGAAGTCCTCTTTCATGTTAGTAGAGTCACTACTCCCGACGCGCTCTGGACCACATTGGAAGGACTATTCGGCAAGCAGGATGAAATGAGAGTGCATCAATTGGAGAATGAACTCATATCCCTCAGTCCAACTCATTTCAGCAACCTGCAATAATACTTCACCAATTTTAAATCCCTTCTCGTTGAACTTGATGCATGTGGAGCCAAGAAAGAGGAAGATCAACTAATCCTTTCGATTCTCTTGAAATTAGGCCCTGAATATTCCATATTTGTATCATCTTTTCAAGCATCTAAATTGACTTCGGAAAAATGGAAAATTCCTCCATTGAATGACTTCATTGCAGCATTGACTCAAGATCAAGCTAAGTTAGTCCAAATGGGTGCCATTAAGTGTTCAAAGAACCAAGCACTTGCGGCTACTGATTCTCCACAGAGCAGTGGAAGAGACAAGCAAAAAGGGAAGGGTAAATTTAATGAATCGAAGAAGGAGAGACCCGTACAATCTTTAGAGAGCTCTTATTTAGCTAAGGGTAAGAAGAAGAAGGAAACAACACTTTGCAGCTACTTTTCCAAAGGTTTTCATCCTGACGAAAATTGCATGAGGAAAACAATCAATGAGATGGCTAAGTAATTGCAGTAACACAATCTCACCATGCCCAAGAAGGAAAAGAAGAAGAATGATAACAGAACGAGAGATGGGAGAGGGAGAGCACGAGATGGTCATGATTTAATGGTTGTCACATCCAATCCATCAGCTTGGATCCTTGATTCAGGTGCATCGAACCGTATGGCTTCATCAAAAGATGAATTTTCCTCCATCGAAGAAAGCACCAAATCCTCAATTTACTTGGGAGATGCCACACCTTCAAAGGTGTGCAGAGAAGGAATTGTAGATCTTGAAGAGGGCTGCTTCACAAATGTGCTTCATGTTCCTCATTGCCTACAAATCTTCTCTCGATATATCATATCACTCATTATGGCTCTGGAAAGAAGGTGGATTTCACTCTGGACTCCACAGTGATTATCAACATTTCCACGAGCTCACAACTTGCACATGGAATTGTAGATCACAGTTCTCGTTTGTATTTCTTCTCCCACTTTGTTCCTAAATATATTAGTACTATATTTCTGTCACAATCTAATGATATCAATAGGTTATGGAATGAAATATTTGTCCATCTAAACTATAAGTACTTGCATCAACTCAGCAAGGAAAAAATTGTAGAAGGATTGCCCGTTATTAATTTCACAAGCGGTGTATGTCAAGGATGCATTCTTGGCAAGCATCCAGAGCAAAAGTTTGACAAAGGGAAGGCACAGAGAGCTTCTTCACCTCTTGGGATGATTCACAGTGACATCATGGGCCCATTCCCGCTGACTTCAATTAATAAGGCTCGATATGTACTCACCTTCATAGATGATTTCTCTCACTTCACTTGGGTATTTTTTATGAAATTAAAATCAGAAGTATTTGAATGCCTTATAGAATTTAAAGCACTTGTTGAGAATGAGTCTAGGTGTAAGATTAAGATACTCCATATTGATAATGGGGGGGAGTATGTCAACAAAGATGTGCGGAAACTTTTTATTGATGCAGGTATATAGCTACAACACACAATGCCATATAAACCACAGCATAATGGTGTTGCAGAGAGGAAAAATGGCCATTAAAAGAGATGGCCAATTGTATGCTACAATCCAAATCATTAGCTCCTAAGCTATGGGCTGAAGCTATTAATTGTGCCACATACATTTATAATCACATTCCTCACAAAGCACTCAAAGGCACCAATCCATTTGAATGTTGGACTGGTAAGAAACTGAAAGTGTTGCACTTTCGCATTTTTCGTTCACGAGCATGGGCTCACATTCCGACAAATAAGAGGAATGTTTTGGAGCCTCAAAGTGTTGAATTTATCTTTGTTGGATATCCTAACAGTGTCAAAGGATATATATTGCTGGACTCTCACAATGAAAAGTTCCTTGTAGCTTGAAGTGTGAAGTTTGAAGAAGAATTACTGCATGATTTTTCAGCATACCTTTCCAAGGAATCGCTTGTTGCCACTGATGAGAACTTCTAAGAAACCATCAGAGAAGCCTCTTAGGTATGATTCAGAGGATGAGGAGCAGGTCATGGCTGCATCAACTCAACTTCCAACTTGGGCAGAGAAAAACCTGCAAGATGCGGGTGAACTAGTCGGTGATCTTATTGGATGCTAGAAGGACTAGATCACAGCTTTTTGGGGCTCCTCAAGCCCTAGCTGCCACCGAACCATTGATTCCCATACATTTCTATATTAAACTTGGTTCAGATCCACAGTCACACTCTGAGGCTGCTGGAAACCTTCTTTGGGAGGCTGCCATGGATGAAGAGTACTCTTCTCTGATGGAAAACAACACATGGGACTTGGTTCCACTTCCGAAAGGAAGAAAGCTTGTTTGATGCTGATGGATCTATCAAACAAAGATTGTTGTAGATGGTGAGATCAGAAAGTACAAATATTGACTTGTTGCAAAAGGATGCTCACAGGTACATGGCATAGACTACACAGAGACAATTGCACCTATTGCAAAAATGGACTCCATTCGACTAGTTTTAGCCATTACTGCTTCTCGCAAATGGGAAGTTCATCACATGGATGTGAAGAGTGCATTTCTTCATGGAGATCTAAAGGAGGAGATATATATGGAGCAGCCACATGGATACATTCAGAAGTCTTCCCTCGTTTGTAGATTAAAGAAATCTTTGTATGGCCTAAAACAGGCTCCCAGAGCCTGGTATGCAAAGATGGATTTTTTCCTGCTTTGCATTGGATTCATTCGATGCAAATCTGATCTTTATTTGCTGCAACATGATGATTCCATTTTGCTAATAGTACTTTATGTAGATGATTTACTGATGACAGGGAACCTTACCTCAACTATTGATTCAGCAAAATTAGCATTGCATAATCGATTTTCCATGACAGATTTGGGACTATTGCACTACTTTCATGGTCTTGAAGTTTGTCAGTATACTTCAGGGATCAAGATGGCACGGTCTAAGTATGAATCAGATCTACTTGTCTACATTTAGATGACAGAATGCAAGCCAGTAGCATCTCCCTTTCTTTCGGGGATCAGATTTGAGGATGTGGGTACTACACCTTTGGTGGACAGTACATTGTATGACAGTTGGTTGGGAGTTTGTTGTATATTACTCACACTTGACCTGATATATCTTTTGCAGTAGGAGTTTGTTCCAGATATATGTAGGAGCCCCATGAGCTTCACTAGAAAGTTGCAAAGAGAATCCTTAGATATGTGAAAGGTACTTCCAGTTTTGGTATCTTTTATGCTGCAGATTGCCCACTTTCACTGATTGGGTACACAGATTCTAATTGGGCTGGCGATGGTACAAACTGCAAGTCCACCTATGGTTATGTTTTCAGCTTTGGTTCAGGGCCTTTTTGCTGGTCTAGCAAGAAGCAATCCACGATTGCTTTATCTACAGCCGAGGCATAGTATAGAGGTGCAGTGAATGCAACTACATAGGCTGTTTGGTTGCAGGGGCTTCTCTCTGAGTTTGGTATTCAGTATCCACTTTCGACTGTCATATTTTGTGAAAATAAGGGATCCATTCAGATATTTATTGATCCAGTTCAGAGGCAGAGAACCAAGTATATTGAGATTCACATGCATTACATCTGCGAGCTGATCTGTGACTGAGTCATATCACTGCAATACTGCCCCACTGGGCAGTAGGTTGTAGACATCTTCACCAAGTCTTTCAATGAAAATAATTTTTTAGAACTGAGAGTTATGCTTGGAGTGGTGGATACAGCTGAGTAGGCCCTTCTAGCCATGTAGCCCTTTTTTCCTCTTTTGAGTGGGGGGGGGCAGGGTGGGGTTTCCCATGAGGTTTTCCCTCTTTCTTCATTTTATGAGGATCTTTTATTTATTGTACCTAAGTACCTAACATGGCATCTTGGCTGGGACTTAGTTTAGATAAGTGAGTTAGGATGAAGGGGGAGCGTTGGAATATAATCCTAAAATCTACATTTATTTTTTAGCCTAATTATCCTTGACTTAGCCACATGCACTAAAAATCATGTTTACACTTGCTTTTTGGTAAACTAGCTTAGTGGACCAACTTTCCCTTGTTTTTTTCCTTTAAACGCTTAATATTATGTAAATATTGGTCCAACCACTTTCCTAAACCATTTATACATCTCAGTGCATGTTCACACCTAACCGCACCTCGTACACTTGAGTTATTTGAGGATTGGTGTCCCACATGAAGATTCCCCCTTAAATCAAGGGATTTGGTCCCCCAGACCATTTTAGCATGTTTTAAAGTTGCCTTCCTTGGGAAATGCACCCCTCCTCATGCTTTTCTCATGGCTTATAGTTGGAATAGGTTGTCTTGAGTCATTGTTGCTATTTTGGGCCTCCCTTTAGCTTTTCTTAGCCTTTTCTAGTTTTTTACTAGTTTTTTTTCCTAGTTTTCTAGATTCGGCAATTTCTATATAACAAACTCCCTTTGGGATTAGAGGTTTGGTTGCTCATGTATTAATATTGTTCATTAATTTAATACATTGATTTTATGGAGCAAATTCTTTCTCTCCTCTCTTGAAGACCAACAAATTACTTGTGTTAATTTAACTAGAATTCTAGATCTATCAGAGTTTCTGCAGGAATTCTCAAGTAAAATTGTATGTCAAGTGTTGGGATATTATATTTATTCTCTCTAAAATTTAGAAGAACCCTTAGACTAGCATACTTTGGGGGGGTCTTGAGGGGATAACCATATGCTTTAGTATTTTCTTGTACCTATGGGCATATGGTGTGTTCTGGACTTCGCTTGTCAGAATTTATGGTCGATACAAGGTACAGAGGGTGGGAAATACTCATTTGGTTTGTTCTAATTTCATTGTTCCACTACACAAACTTTTCTAAAACCTGCAGGACTGCACCTTAATTTAGTTCGGTGGTATCTCTCTCAAGGTCATTTTCCAGTTTTGTAGTTTTCTTCCTGGATGAGATCTTTGAGGGTCACAGTTTTTGTGTCAGTTTTCACTTGCATTTCCCATCTTCATTACTATCATCATCAAGAAATGGCTCAATCGATCTCGCTTCAAGAGAAAAATTCTAGGGGAAGTCAAGGTTGCATCCGAGGCCATGGGAGTGGAAGGAGTCAACCTCAATCATGACTAACCAAGAGAAGCGGTTACAAAACCAATCATGACCTCATTAGTGATGTTGTCAGGACCTATCAGACTAACACACACCTTCATGCCCATCAAATTATTATTGGTTGAAAACTAAAATTGGACAACAAACAACAAATTATGAGATGGAGTTAGACCAGTGGAAATATCTCATCCTAGACCCTGGCCAAACCAGAGGCTGTTGCACCCAGTATGAACATACCTTATATTTTTTCTGGATGACGAAGAAAATTTGGGAAGAATCCTTGACCTCAACTTTTGCAGGAATCTCAAAAGTCAACAACAAAAAATTCAATAAATCCACAAGGAATTCCAACTTATACAATTTTGAAGACAGAACATTAGTATGCAAAAGCAGTCATTTGTAGATTCTATAAGTAAGAGTAATTTTCTAATTATATTATTGAATAAAATTTGAATGGTGACTACAATCCTTCATGGTGGTGTGCCTATATAGGCATTGACTAACCATGAAGGTGAGTGGTCACATATTTTGGCCTATGCCACTTCATAATTAATGGGTCATTAATTAATTAAATTATATAATTTATTATTAATATTATCATTTAATTAACGTATTTTATGAATATTTTATTCATAACATTTCCACCCACTTTAGAGATGCTTTGTCTTCAAAGCATAACAAGAAGGGTTTTCTCTAGTTGAACATACTACTATGGAATGACATCCTTTATTTTGACTTTGTTTCTGCCTTGTGAGTTGGTGGAAACCTCATGTATATTTGCACCTTTCTTGAATTCGGAAGCATTAACACCATATAATTAATAATGTCGTGCTTGCTAACTAAACTCCATGAATTGTTCTTCAAGGTTCATAGTTGAACGAGGTGGATATTGGTGGCCACCCGCCTATTCCACTTGGACCACCACTGTTATTTCTTTTCAGTTTCCTTAATTGCAACCCAACATACTATTTTTGGTAGTTTTTTGGGTTGGAAACTTCTGCAACCATTTTCAGGGACTAAAATACGTTTTTAGGGAAAACGGAGAGATGAGAAAAGTTCCTTCCTAGTGCACGAGTTTTTTTTTGGACTCATCTTTGAGATATTTGAAATGACATACTGTGATAGCCAAATTAGAGATCGTATGACAAAGTTACGACCCCGAGAAATTGATGTACCAGTTTACCCAAACGGGGCCCACAATTTTTGCGCTTCATCTCCTAGGGTTAGGTTGTTGGATGTTTAGGGTTTTTCATTGTTTCTCAATAATAAATAGGCCTTTGACCCTTATTGTAACATAGTTCAGAGGCATGTAACTGCCACATCTCTTCTTAGAGATAAGCTACCATCGCCCGAGCTAGTTTATTTTTATTTTTGTAGGTAAGCATATTTGAGTTCTTTGATATCAATGAAATGAAGTTTTATTTATGTTTCATCTTTGTGTATATGGGTATTTCTCTATTTTTTTCATTCCTGCATAAGTCGGGATTAGTGGTATCAGAGCGATCTACTATTTCTCTATTTTTCCTTGCATGTCCCCAACAAAGTTAGGATATAAGGAGTTAGGGCTCGACCTGGTTGAAGCTTTGTAAGACCAATGTCGCAAAATACAATAACTTCCCATGGCAGAAGAAAAGAAAGATGGGGGGGGGGCTGTTGGCATTATGATTCTAGTGTGGCTCTATGGTACAGGTGTCGTACTTGATGGCAACTCATACAAGTGGCAAAACTCTAATCAGGCTCTCAAAATGATGGAAAATAAGAGGTCCGCAGGTGCATAGTTCAAAAGGTGCAGACCCGCAGGTACCCCGACCAACGGGTGCGGGAATACCCGCAGATTCTCTATTTATAAGGTGTGTTCCCCCAATTCACTCACTCCAATTCAGAGAAGCGCGCTCACGTGGGGTTTCTTATGTTTGGCCTGCGGTATTTAGCCCGTCGATCATGATCCTATGGTTTTGGTCCATGGTATTGATTCTAAATTATTGAGCCCAAGGTTTTTGGGTCCCTTGTATTGGTTCTCTATGGTTTTGCTTCATGGTTTTAGTAAGGGCTTGCCTATAAAAGGGAAAGGAGATCACTTGGCTAGTCACTTGTGAAATTTGAATATCTTAAGATCTGAAATATTGGGTTATTGGTTTCAAAAAGCTAGATCTAAATCAAGGTGAAATTGAAGGCGAATCTATTGATAAGTCGTGATCTCTCGAGCGCATGATCAGATCTGTGGATTTGACTATCTGTGGCACATTGGAGGACTGTTAATTTGGCTCTATTCAGAGGTCCGCAGGCGATCCACAGTGCAGGTGCGGAGGTACGCAGCGAAGCAAGAGGCGCAGGTGCGGGGGTACGCAGCAAGTAGAAGGCACTGGTGCGAGGTACGCAGCGCAGAAGAAAGCACAGTGCGGAGGTACGCAGAGGCCCAGAAAGACCAGTGCGGAGGTACGCTGTCAAGCAGACAGTGCAGGTGCGGATCTGAGCTGCGGTACGCAGAGCAGCAGAAGGACCAGGTGCGGATCTGCGCAGTCCAGGCACAGAAAAGCTGCGGATATCCGTAGGTTTATATTGGTGAAGTTGCGAGCTTGTTTTGAAATATCTGTTGGTTGCCTTTTATCTATTGCTGCAGTGTTCTGGGTTTAGATTACTGGTATTGATTTTTTGTTTACAACATTCTGAGAAGTTTGGGTGATTCATTGGATTTATAAGGAAATTAGTTGATTCATATGTACTTGATGATAATTTGATCTTCTTGGATCCAGTCTGAAAATTTATGAAAAGTGGTCCTTGCAAAATAAAATTAGGGGGTTGTAGCTCCCTTCTAGGAGAGACTGGAAAACGAGAGAGAGAGTTGTAGCTCTTTGCAGGTTGTAGCCTGTGTACTAGTAAAGGACTTCACCAGTACAAAATCATTGTAAAAGAAGTTTCTAATTGAAAATAGAGACATATTGCAACAGGTGGTTTTCACCCACATTGGGTTTCCACCTTATATTTGGTGTTCTTTGGTGTGACTATCTGTTTTTCATTATTCTTGTTCATTATTATATGGTACTGACATACAAGTTAATCACCAATATCTAAAGAATCATTTAAAGTATAAATTTGGATGGTATATTGAAAAGAATTTGATAATACTGATTCACCCCCCCCAGTATTATTTCCAACAATTGGTATCAGAGCAGGTCCTTAAGAGAAGCTTGATCGCTTGAAGGAAGATTGTTCATCATGAGCAACTATGAGAGGGAAGCATCAATCAGGCCACCGATTTTTAATGGGACAAACTTCATATATTGGAAGGTAAGAGTTACTGCCTATCTTCAATCTCTGGATACAGAAGTCTGGGACATCATAGAAACAGGGTATACTTTTCCATCTGCTACTCCTACAGATCCAGTTGAGAAGAAGAAATATGAAACAAATGCAAAGGCGGTCAATACTCTTCTAGGATGTCTATCTCAATCAGAATTCGTGAAAGTTATGCAGTATAAATCCACAAAAGAAATATGGGACAAGATTGTTCTGAGCTATGAAGGAGATGATCAGGTAAAACGAGCAAAACTTCAAACCGTCAGAATTCAGTATGAAAATCTCAAAATGTACAATGATGAAAGTGTGGCTAACTATTTTCTTCGTGTAGATGAGATTGTTAATTGTATGAAAAATTTGGGTGAAGAAATAAAAGAGGTGGTTGTGGTTGAAAAAGTTCTAAGATCTTTGTCCCCTAGGTTTGAATCTAAAGTTTCTGCTATAGAAGAAAAATAAAATCTACAAAACTTTAAAATGTCACAGCTGCATGGAATTCTAACTGCTTATGAAATGAGGAAAGGAGGTCCATCAGACAGGAGAGAAGCTGCCTTCAAAGCTTCAGGCAAGGGGGAGTACTATGAGTCAGGACACATGTCAGAAGAAGAAGAAGAATCAAATTTTGTCAAAAATCTTCAATGGGGTACTGGAAGATTCAGAGGTAAGTTACCTTTCAAATGTTTTGCTTGTGGAAGAGTAGGTCACTATGCTACCAAATTTCCTCATAAGGATAAGATTGACAAAGGGAAGGAACCTGTTAGATGGAACAAGAAACAGAATGCAAATAAGAAAAGCTATTACACTCATGAAGACAATGATGGACTATCAAATAGTGATGAAGATGAACGAGGTAATCACTATAAACTTTTAATGGATTTTGAAGATGATGATTACATGGATGCTATAGATGTGGATAGCTTTTATGAGGAGATTTCTAGACTCAAGACATGTTTAGAAGAAAACAATGTGATCATTGATACTCTGCAATCTCAACTTGATGAAAAAGGAAAAATTTCTTGAAAAGTTAGAATGTGAAATTGTTGGCCTTAGAAAAGAAATTGAGAAATCAAAGGTTCTCAATCTTAAGTTTGTTAAAGGATCTGAAACTCTGGATGAGATTATTAATGTACAACGTTCTCCACTAATCAAGACAGGTCTGGGGTATACTAGAGAAACATCTCAAGAATCCACCTCAAAGAGTTATCTTGATGCAGCAAGGAGGTATGAGCAAAAGCCAAATGGAGATCGCCAGGTAAAACAGGGACAAATTCCATCAAGAATAAACAAAGACTACCAGGTAAATCAGGGACAGTCCACCTTAAGGGTGAACAAAAGCTACAATTAGCCACAGGTAAGATCTTCTCAATTTGCCTCGAGAATGGATGACAATAGAAACTACAATCATATGGCTGGTAAATTTGATAATCGCAGAAATTTCTTCAATGGCCAATGTTTCTCTTGCCATAACTTTGGTCACAAAGCAGGTCAATGTGTTGCCTATAAAACAATCATGACTAGAGAAGCTCAAAGACAAAGAAATATGACTGGGATCACAAAAAGGACTTATAACAACTTTTCGGCCCTTGAAAATGAAATTGAATGTTCTCTTTGTAATAACTTTGGTCATGAATATTCTGAATGTAGGAGAAGGTTTTAACAGACAAAGGAACAAGCTTGAAGTACCAGAACATGGAGAATAAAGGAACCACAACCAGAAAGATGTGGGATAGCCTTTTATGCAGAAGGACAGGAAAATCAATGGTACATCGACAACGGATGTTCGAAGCATATGACAGGTGATAAAGAAAAACTTGAATCATATACTGCTTTAGAAAAGGGAAAGAAGGTTTCTTTTGGAAATGATACCCCTGCAGCCATAAAAGGAAAAGGCATTGCTCAGTTGAAAGAAAAGGTCAAAGCTGGAAATGTTTTGTATGTTGATGGCCTGAAGCATAATCTTCTGAGTGTCAGTCAGATGTGTGATCAAGGAATCGAGGTAATATTTCGATCAAATGGATGTAGTGTTCGTGATCTCAATACAGGAGAAATAGTGATCAAAGGTAGAAGAACTCCAAATAATTTATACATATTTGAAGAAGGACAACAACAATGCTATTTGAGCAAGGACGATGAACATTGGTTATGGCACTGGAGGTTGGGGCACCTAAGCTTTTCACAAATAAGGAAAGCATGCAAATACCAGGCAGTCCGTGGTCTTTTAGACATCAAAAATCCAGACAACACAATATGCAAATCATGTCAGTTTGGTAAGCAAAATAGAACTAACTTCCCTGAGAAGGAAGGATCAACTAGCAGGCCTCTTGAACTAGTCCATACAGATATATGTGGTCCTTATAGGACAAGGTCACCTCGAGGAGAAGAATACTTTATATTATTCATTGACGACTTCTCCAGGATGGTTTGGTTGGGACTTATGAAACACAAGGACGAAGCATTCGAAAAATTCAAATCTTTCAAAGCTTTGGTTGAAAACAAATCAGATCAAAAAATTAAGTGCCTCAGGTCTGACAGAGGTGGGGAGTTTACCTCAAATGAATTTTTCTGTTTCTGTGAAGAACATGGAATAAGAAGGGAATTCTCTACTGCTAGGACTCCTCAGCAAAATGGAGTGGTGGAAAGGATGAACAGAATGGTTCAACAAATGGCTCGTGCTATGCTTGATGAGTCTGGAACTCCTGCAACCTTCTGGGGTGAAGCTGCATTTGCTGCGGTTGTTATTCTCAACAAAACAAATGTTCGAGTGAATAGCACTCAAACTCCTCATGAGCTTTGGTATGGTGAGACTCCTTCGGTAAAGCATTTCAAAATTTTTGGAAGCAAATGCTATATTAAGAATAATGATGAACAACTTGGCAAATTTGAACCTAGAGCAGATGAAGGCATTCTCCTTGGTTATTCTCCCCACAGCAAAGCATATAAGTGTTACAATAAGAGGCTTGGAAGAATTGTTGACAACATTAATGTAGTGGTCGATGAAAAAGGATACATTCCTAGGCAAGTAAACTATGAAAATATCGAAGAGGATGAAGACTACCCTCCAAATCGGACTGATGATGAAGAAGAAGAATCTCAAGAGGCACCAGAGGAACAGATAAGGATAGAGGAGAAGACTCCATCCAGGTATGTTCAAAAGAATCATCCAGAATCTCAGATTTTGGGGTAGAAAGAGGCATGTGTACAAACAAGAAGAACAATTGCAGAAGCCTCAAGCTATTTGGCATTGCTCTCCTACACTGAGCCTCAAAATGTAAAAGAGGCATGCAAAGATGAATGCTGGGTCAAGGCAATGAATCAAGAACTTGAGTAGATCGAAAAGAACAACACTTGGGAGTTGGTTCCTAGACCAAAAGATAAGAATGTCATAGGGACAAAATGGATCTTCAAAAATAAGTTAAATGAAAATGGAGAAGTAATTAGAAACAAGGCCAGACTTGTTTGTAAAGGTATGCTCAACAAGAAGGAATAGAATTTGAAGAAACTTTTGCTCCTGTTGCAAGACTTGAGGCCATCAAAATGTTTCTTGCTCTCTCTAGCTTTCAGAAATTCAAAGTATTTCAAATGGATGTGAAATCAACTTTTCTAAATGGAGACTTAGAAGAAGAAGCGTACATTGAGCAAGCAGATGGTTTCATCCTTGGGAATGATCCAAATCTTGTATGCAGGCTCAAAAATGCACTCTATGGTCTTAAACAGGCTCCAAGGGCTTGGTACTACCATTTGGACAAATATCTTCATCAACAAGGCTTTTCAAAAGGATCAACAGACAACAATCTTTATATAAAAATTGATAATGAAAAATTTCTAATACTTGTTGTGTATGTAGATGATATTATCTTTGGCAGCAATGAAGAAGCTATGAGTCAAAGCTTTGCCTTAGTGATGCAGAAAGAATTCGAAATGTCTTTTCTTGGAGAACTGACATATTTTCTTGGTTTCCAAATCCAACAAAATGAATATGGTATCTTTTTGTCTCAAACCAAGTATCTTAAGCAGATCTTGAAGAAATATGGCATGGAAGATGAAAAACCAGTATGTACCCCCATGGTTATAGGATGCAACCTTAGTGCAAATGATGAATCAACAACAGTGCATCAGCCAACCTATAGATCTATGATTGGAAGTCGACTTTACTTGACAGGTACTCGACCAGACATTCTGCATGTTGTGGGAATAGTTGGAAGATTTCAGGCAAATCCAAAGGAAACTCATCTTCAGGCAGTGAAGAGAATTTTCAAGTATCTTCAAGGAACTCAAAACTATGGCTTATGGTATCCTAGAGATACAGATCTCACACTTCATGCTTACACAGATGCAGATTGGGCCGGAAGTGTGGATGACAGGAAAAGCACAAGTGGTGGTGCTTTCTTTATGGGTTCTAGATTAGTATCTTGGTTCAACAAGAAACAGATTTCGATTGCTTTATCTACCGCTGAAGCAGAATATGTCGCTGCAACATCTTGTTGCACTCAACTTCTTTGGATGATGCAGACCTTGAAGGATTTTCAAATCACTTGTACACCACCTATCTCCATCTTATGTGATAATACAAGTGCAATCAGCATTTCAAAGAACCCAGTCATGCATTCAAAGACCAAGCACATACCGATCAAGTATCATTTTCTCAGGGAACAAGTGCTTGAACAAAAGGTCAAGTTGGAGTATGTTCCTTCGAAGGAACAAGTTGTTGATATACTCACCAAACCATTGCCCAGGGAGACCTTTGAATACCTCAGGCAAAAGCTAGGGGTTGTTAATGCATCATCTTGTTGTTGAATCTCATCTGTCTCAGAGATTGTTGGTTGAACGCGAGTTTCATATGGGGTATACACGTACATTTGCTGGGTTACGAATTGGTCGCAGATCGAATGGCACAGGTTCAGGGGGAGCATATATAATGCATTGTTGGCATTATGGTAGTACAGAAGGAGAACATGGATGCTGATCTGAATAGTGCTGCAATATGTCTCTATCTCTTTCATGGTCATTTATGGTGTTTGATGGATCATGGTTTTTTCTTGAAGAAATCTCTTTCCTGTTACAGATCTGGTTTATAGTCAGGGGGAGCATGTTCTCAGGGGGAGCATAACCCTTTGCCCTTGATGTCAAAGGGGGAGAATGACATTGAGGATCTTGAGGTTGCCATCAAGTCCAAAGGGGGAGATTGTTGGCATTATGATTCTGGTGTGGCTCTATGGTACAGGTGTTGTACTTGATGGCAACTCATACAAGTGGCAAAACTCTGATCAGGCTCTCAAAATGATGGAAAATAAGAGGTCCGCAGGTGCATAGTTCAAAAGGTGCGGACCCGCAGGTACCCTGACCAACGGGTGCGGGCATACTCGCAGATTCTCAGTTTATAAGGTGCGGTCCCCCAGTTCACTCACTCCAATGCAGAGAAGCGCGCTCACGTGGGGTTTCTTATGTTTGGCCCGTGGTATTTAGCCCGTCGATCATGATCCTATGGTTTTGGTCCGTGGTATTGATTCTAAATTATTGAGCCCCAGGTTTTTGGGTCCCTTGTATTGGTTCTCTATGGTTTTGCTTCATGGTTTTAGTAAGGGCTTGCCTATAAAAGGGAAAGGAGATCACTTGGCTAGTCACTTGTGAAATTTGAATATCTTAAGATCTGAAATATTGGGTTATCGGTTTCAAAAAGCTAGATCTAAATCAAGGTGAAATTGAAGGCGAATCTATTGATAAGTCGTGATCTCTCGAGCGCATGATCAGATCTGTGGATCTGACTATCTGTGGCACATTGGAGGACTGTTAATTTGGCTCTATTCAGAGGTCCGCAGGTGATCCACAATGCAGGTGCGGAGGTACGCAGCGCAGCAAGAGGCTCAGGTGCGGGGGTACACAGCAAGCATAAGGTGCTGGTGTGAGGTACGCAACGCAGAAGAAAGAATAGTGCGGAGGTACGCAGAGGCCCAAAAATACCGGTGCGGAGGTATGCTATCAAGCAGACAATGCTGGTGCGGATCTGAGTTGCAGTACGCAGAGCAGCAGAAGGACCAGGTGCGGATCTACGTGGTCCAGGCACAGAAAAGCTGCAGATATCTGCAGGTTTATATTGGTGAAGTTGCGGGCTTGTTTTGAAATATCTGTTGGCTGCCTTTTATCTATTGCTGCAGTGTTCTGGGTTTAGATTATTAGTATTGATCTTCTGTTTACAGAATTCTGAGAAGTTTGGGTGATTGATTGGATTTATAAGGAAATTAGTTGATTCATATGTACTTGATGATTATTTGATCTTCTTGGATCCAGTCTGAAAATTTATGAAAAGTGCTCCTTGAAAAAGAAAAAAGTAGGGGGTTGTAGCTCCCTTCCAAGAGAGACTGGAAAACGAGAGAGAGAGTTGTAGCTCTCTGCAGGTTGCAGTTTGCGTACTGGTAAAGGACTGCACCAGTACAAAATCATTGTAAAAGAAGTTTCTAATTGAAAATAGAAACATATTGCAGCAGGTGGTTTTCACCCACATTGGGTTTCCACCTTATATCTGGTGTTCTTTGGTGTGACTATTTATTTTTCATTATTCTTGTTCATTATTATATGGTACTGACATACAAGTTAATCACCAATATCTGAAGAATAATTTAAAGTATAAATCTGGATGGTATATTGAAAAGAATTTGATAATACTGATTCACCCCCCCCTTCTCAGTATTATTTCCAACAGGGGCAAGAGATCCTAACATAATACTACTCGAGGAAGCCCTCGAGAGACAAAGGAACATGATGATGGATAAATTTTCTCAGATCCTTCGATGACTACTCACAAGTGACGTGTCTTCATCGAGTAGCCACTCTGGAGGTGCCACTACTTTTAATGTACAAGTTAAATTTGATATTACCATATTTGAGGACCAAATAGATGAAAATGCTGTAGATAAATGGTTAAATCTATTGGAAGGATATTTTTTAGTTCATGACTTTTCCAATTGGGAAAATATTACTTTTGCACTTCTCAAAGTCACCCCACACATCAAGGACTAGTTGGAAACCTACTGTGAACAAAAGGACGAGAGGGAATCCTCACTTTTTTGAGCCGCACCCACATGGAATTATTTTCGAGATGCCATCAAGGAACAATATTACCCTATTAGGAGAGATGAAGATAAATGCATAAAGTGGACTATGCTATAGCAAGGAAGGGACCAAGATGTACTAGAGTTTACAAATGCTTTCCATACCCTTCACACGAGCTGGGTATCGAGGATTCTCAACAGCATTTGGTACTCAAGTAATGTGGCTGTCTACACAACTACATTTAGGAAAAGAAGGATTTCTTGGACATCTCCTCACTCAGCAAAACATACCGATACACTGCTAAGATTGAGAAAATGTCTGAATAGAAGAAGCGATAATTTGGATTTGCGAATCTGAAGAAAGGAAAATGCGCCCCCAAACCATAGAGAAAAGGACAAAGCCACGGTGGGGTAACCTAGGAAAACTTGTCAAAGCCACAAGAAAAGAAAAACACTACAAAAATAAAGGACACGAGAAAATGGTGCAAGTTCCATAAGTGCTCCACTCACAACACAAGTGACTATAGGGCCAAGTAGTCGCTAGTGGCCAAGTTGAAGGCTTCTGAATCAGACGCATGTTACGACTCTGAGTTAGAAACCGACAAGGGGAATCACAGAGGGATGCAGATCATTAACACAAAGCCTAGTTCCATCATGGCCACCACTAAGATCCAGAAGAATGAACCTAAAGATCCATAGGAAGGGGACCACCTCTTCCACTCACAAATGTGGGTGAAATGTTCTCTGCTACAGTTCATTGTTGACAAAATGAGCCAAAATAACCTCATTTTAGTAGAGCTCATGAAGCGGCCAGGCCTACCGACTACAACAGATCTGCAGTCATACAACATCAGGTGGCTTCACCAAGGATGAGATCTTCGTGTCAGCCAGTAGTGTCACCTTACCTGCAACATCAAGCCCTTCATAGATGAGGTACTACGTGATGTTTCTCCTCTTGAAGTTTGTGATGTATTATAAGGACAACCATACTTGTGGAAGTGACATGTTGTACATGATTCTAGACCACACTCTGTGATTATTACTTTGGGTGATAAGTTATATAAGATACTTGAGGTATTCCCACCTACCTCCATATCTTTGATCACTACAAAGAAATGTTGTAAGATCATTTCACAGATCAGGAAATTTGTTTTCATTATGATTTTCCCTCAGGGAAAGAAGATAGTTGTGGCCACGACTTCCAGATAGGGCTCCTCCACACAACAACAGTAGATGGACAAGGTCATGGAGGAGTATAGGGACATTTTCACTTCACCTATAGGGGTACCTCTCGACTGTCAGGTCAAACACTCCATCGATTTGACCCTGGGCGCGTCGCTACCCAATGGACCGATCTATCAATGCTCTGTTCTGGAGAACAATTAAATCAAGAGGTAGATTTAGGAGTTGTTGCAAAAATGGCACATCAGGCCAAGCTCATCACCCTGTGGTAGCCTGATTGTATTGGTAAAGAAGAAGGAAAGAAGCTAGAGACTCTGTATTGACTATCGGGTGCTAAACAAGATCATTTTATGGAATAGGTACCCAATCCCACGGATTGATGACATTTTGGAGTAGATCAAGGGAGACAAATATTTCAAAAGCATTGACATGAAGTCCAATTATCACTAGGTTCCTAACGAACCCTCTGGTGTGTGGAAGACTACTTTCAAATCCAAGGAGGGCATTTTCGAATAGTTGGTCATGCCTTTTGAGTTGATGAATAACCCCACAACTTTCATGAGATTGATGGATGACATCTTCTTAACCTTCACTAATGCATTTGTGGTGGTATATTTAGATGATATCATGATATTTAGCCAAAGTTGGGAAGAGCACCTCCAAGATATTCCGCAGGTCCTTCAAACCCTATGACAAAATAAGTTGTGTTCCAATTTGGAGAAATGCACTTTTGGCATGACCTAGGTTCAATATACGGGGTACATAATTGATGAGCAAGGTGTGCATGTGGACCCAGCCAAGATACAAGTCATTTGGGATTGGCCAGCTCTAGCCACTCTAATAGAGCTCTGCATATTTCTCGGTCTAGCCAATTTCTATCACTGGTTTGTGTTGGCGTTCTCTCATATCTCTTTGACTTTAAGTAAAGTCACCAATGGTGGAGTGAAAGAAAAGTTATTTTGGTCTGAATCCCAACAAAAGGCATTTTCTGAGTTGAAGAATTGCCTCTACTTTACACTAGTGCTCACATTACCAGACCTGCAACAACCATTTGAGATCGATACAGATGCCTCCAACTATGCTATTGGTGCATTTCTTACTCAACAAGGGCATCCAATGGAATATAAAAGTGAGACACTTTCAGACACAGTCCGAAAGTATCCCACCTATGAAAAATAGATGTATTCCATGGTGCAAGCCTGCCAATAATGGAATCATTACATTCGGGGGAAGGAAAAATTCATCCACATAGACCACTGACCCCTGCAGTTCATACAAATGTGAGGGAAGTTGCAGAATGATCACCATCAGAAATGGTCCACATGCTTGAAATAGTTCCATTTGAAAATTAATAACAAGAAGGGAAACACCAACAATGTTTCAAACTGCCTCAGCCGACCACTTGTCATGGTGCCTACCATTGTGCCTGACTCTTGTGGGCATGAGACTGTGGGATGGATGCATATTTACAAGAGTGATCTAGAATTCGACAGCACATACCAGAAACTACTAGAAGGTAAGAATGTTCCAAATGTTCACCTCTAGGATGCACTATTATGCCACCTTGGACACATCTGTGTTCCTTCAAGCGAGCATGCCAAGATGATTTGGGAGGCATAATATAATCGGGTCGCTGGACATTTCGAGGTAAAATAATGGTAGTGTTTAGAAGTAATTTTATTTACCAAACCTTAGATGGGATGTTGGGAAGTACATCAGATCCTGCACTTCCTGCGCCATTGCCAAACCAACCATCAAGAAGCAAGGCCTATATACTCCTCTCCCTACTCCTAGTCAAGCTTGGGATCCATCTCCATGGATTACATGTCTAGCCTTCCTTCTACTAAGCATGGCAACAACTTCGTTTTCGTGGTCATCAACATATTCTCTAAGATGGCCATTATGGTGGCCTACAAGAAGAGTATCACAACAACAACCACTGCTAATCTCTTCTTTGAATGAGTGGTACATTTTTGGATCCCACAGTCTATTATCTTAGATTGGGACAACATGTTCATAAGTACATTTTTGTCAAATCTTTGGTCGATGTTGGATGCCAATCTCACTAAGTCCACGACTTTCCACCCCCAAATTGATGGCCAAATATAGGTTGTCAACAGGATGATTGTACACACTATGTGTATTTACAACTCAAATCATCCACACACATGGGATTAAATCCTCCCCTATGTCCAACACAGCTACAACAGAGTTTTCTATAGCTCAAATGGCCACAACCCCTTTTAGGTGGGGTTGGGATTCCAGTCACTATGTTCCATTGATGTGGCCATACCATTTGCAACTACTCAGGAAGATTCAGATCATGTCTAGTCTGAAGCTAATAGGGTTAACAACTTGATTGAGAGCATTTAGCACATCCTCCTGGATGTCCATGAAATATTGGACAAGGCCAATGCTAAGTACAAGTAACGTCATGACTAGCATTGGGTGTCACACACATTCTAGGTGGGAAACAAAGTTTGGTTATATTTGTAGAATGAGCTCCTTGCTAGGCCCCACCACAATCTTCGCCCTCTTTGATATGGGCCTTACACCATCACTAAGGCTGGAGGGGACAATGATTTCAAGTTCAACATTCCACTATTCCTTGTCCTGCACCCGATGTTCAATGTGGACCACCTTCAACCATACTTTCCACCATTTCTAGACATATTAGACATTACAGAACAAATCACACCAATAGAGTTAAACCCAGACTGCATGGAACATGCCACAACTAACCAAATCATGAACGTGTAGAACAAGAACACTCGCTAGCAGAAGATATAACTATATTGGGTTGTCAAAGTTGGCCAACTCCTGCAACAAGGAAAGTGGCTCATGAGGGACCAAGTTCAACATAAGTTTCCCCATCTCATGTAGGCACTCAATGCAATGGGGACCATTGCTTCCTAAGGGGGGGGGTCATCCAGGTGGATATTGGTGGCCACCAGCCTATTCCACTTGGACCCCCACTCTTGTTTCTTTTTAGTTTCCTTAATTGTAGCCCAACTTACTATTTTTGGTAGTTTTTTGGGTCTTAAACTTCTGGAGCCATTTTGAGGGACTAAAAGACATTTTTTAGGGAAAAAGGAGAGACCCAAAAATTCCCAAACTAATTGACTAGTTTTTTTTTGGTTCATCCTCCTCTTCTAGATCTTCGAAATGAGGTATTTTGATAGAAAAATGAAGATCGTATGCCAAAGTTACGACCCTAGGAAATTGATGTACCAATTTACCCAAACAAGGCCCACGGTTTTGGTGCTTCATCTCCTAGGGTTAGGTTTGTTGGCATTATGAATTATATGTTGTGCTTGATGGAAACATACCTGATGAGTTGTCCTTGATGACAACCTACTTGATGAGTTGTCCTTTGATGGAAACCTACTTTATACAGATGTCAACAGGATGTGTCTACAGATGTGACATAGTGTTTTGACAAAGGCATAACAGTTAAGAGGCAGAGGAATGACAAAGTTCTATTAAGAAAATATGCGTACACATGTGAGTATGAAGATGAAAAGGCACGTACATTTTTTGCACTGTAGCATTCTAAATACCAAGGGTCTTTAAGATGGTATTTCCATGTGGTATTGAGCCAAGTAACATATGTTTTGATCCCGTCTAAGAAAATCATCAGCTGAAGTATGGTTTTGACCTATGGTATTGGATAAGGGCTAAGCTATATACAGAGATGAAGATCAAAGTGATAAGTTATGCAAGTGATGAATATCTTATGAATAGTTATATTTGAATCAAATATGCATGTAATGGGAAATTGATGTTTTTCTTGATCTAAAACTAAGTATGCACCCGAGAATTTGATGATGGAAAAGATCTGAGATGACAATCTTGATTATGAGGTGATTTGATCTTTGTTGCTAGTGTCTTGACACGTAATTTTTATGTGTATGTCGAGATCTAGGTATGCCTGAAGTTCTGTGTTGCAACGAAGGTTTGAATATGAAATTCTATATCCGTATGCATGTTTTATAGCTTGCGAGGCGGGTACATGCGTGGGGTGTGATACTTGTAAGTCAGGTATATGCTGGTTTGTTTCTCAAAAATCCCATATACACACAGGTTTTCTTTGAGGAAAGTGCATACAAAAAGTAGGGTTTTGATGAAAAATACCTGATCAGTCTTGATATGTTTTGGATGTCTGTCAATGAAGTCTTCTTGATGATTTTGGATTAAGAAATTATGTTTTGATTATGAAATAACTGATTGAAGTATGTTGAAGATACTTGTTGTTTGTGATTGAAGTTCAGTGAAGGTTCTGTGGTTTTTTTGGAATGATGCAATAGATCTGAGTATGTATGAGTATTTGTTTCAGAGTGATAGTGGTTCATTTATCAGAATTCAGTGGTTTAATATTTGTACACATGTATGCTTCATGGAAAGCACATACACAGGTAGGTTTTCCACTGTAAATTAGCATACTCATTTTGACATATGATTGATCAAGGTTTACAATAACAAAATCTACTTCTTATGATGTGTAGTATGTTGATTGGTATTCTGCTGATAGTGTTTTGACTATTTTGGTTATTTAAGTTGATTGATTTGAGTTTCAGTTGATTTGATTGATTCAGTGATTGGTTTGTTCAATGGTTGAGTTACAGTGATAAGTTTCAGTTTTGATGATTGGTTTTGGGCTTAAATGTTGGTAGTGGGTCCAGTCTAAAAATTTGATGAAACGTGGCCTACAAGTTGTGATGTGCAGTAGCAAGTGGATCCAGTATGAAAATTGATGAAACGTGGTCCCTGAAGATGTTGAAAGTTGGAGCCTTCAATGAGGGAGTTGAAGATTCCTTCCAGTGGTAGCCGGTAAATCAAATCAGGGGGTTGGAGCTCCCTTTTGGTGGGTGCCAGTAAACGAGATTAGTAGGATGGTGCTCCCTTCCAGTGGGTGCTATAGAATGAGTGAAGGTTGTAGCCTTCTGCCAGTGGGTGCTTGTGTGCTTGTATGAGTCTATGCTAGTACAAGATTGTAAGAATTTTTTCTTTATATGAAAATAAGACAAAGACGACAACAACAATGGTTTTTTCCCACATTGGGTTTCCACCTTAAATCCTAGTGTTCATGTGTGTTGATTATGTGTGATCATTTATTTCATTATTACTACACATGGTTACTATTTATAGAATGTTGAATGAAGTACTAATGCACTGGCTTAAGATAAACATAAGATGAATTAATTGAAAAGTAAGTTTACTAGATATATGCTAGTTGTCTTAATAAAAATCACATACACATGTAGTTTACCTTTAGTAACGTCACATACATAAATCAGGATATGAAATTGAAACATTTAATTGTGTGAAAATACTGATTCACCCCCCCCCCCCCCGGCCCTAATTACTTTTCCCAACAAGGTTTTTGAATGTTTAGGATTTTCCATTATTTCTCAATAATAAATAGGCCTTTGAGCCTGATTGCAACACAGTTCAAAGGCATGTAGCCACCACATCTCTTCTTAGAGATAAGCTACCATCACCCGAGCCAGTTTATTTTTATTTCTGTATGTAAGCATGTTTTAGTTCTTTGATATTAATGAAATTAAGTTTTATTTCTACTGTATCTCTGCGTATATGGGAATTTCTATATTCTATTGCATTCTTGCATATGTCTAGATCAATAGTATAGCTTCCTAATTGTATTAACCATTCTACATCTCGCATTATATCCATTTCCTTGAGTGGTAGGGCATACAACTCTGTTTGTAGCTCTAGCTTTTGTATCTAGATTGAAACTTTAAGACATTCTCCTACCTCTTCAAACTTTTGCCAAGTACTGAGAGTCATGCTTAGGTCCTTGATTGGGCATATACAAATATCAAGTTGTTTAGCAATATCAATGTTTATACAATTATGAGTACTTCCAGAATCTACAAGTATATTAACATTTCTACCTTTTATGAGGCCTTTAAGCTTTAGGGTTTTAGGGCGTAATCTCCTTGTCATGTTTGTTGATGGTGTAGTAAGATTAATATCGTTTCTTCTTGGAGATTGATTTATCTTCTTTCGAAGATGCTGTGGAACATATTTTGCAGTTGTGTGTTGTTCTTGATCTTTTGAAGAATTGTTATTTTCATCATGGTTTTTCTAGTCACATGAAATTGCAGCTAATGGCGGTTCCTTAGAATCTAAATATTTTTTTGTGTGTGACAACGATTTCTTCATTAGGTTCTTGTACTTAAACTTTCCTTCCATTTACTATTTTATAGTAGTGTAAGGATGTTTCTTCACAGTTATGTCCTAGCATCTAGTTTTCTCTACACTTACAACAATTTTTTTTTTATCCTTTTTTTCTGACTCATTACTAGAAGGGCCCAATTCCTTCTCAACTTCAACAGTATACAATTTCTTGTTAAGGAATTTGTGTCTTGATATCCATTTGTCTCCAAAATACCTACATTTGTTTGCATCTTTTTTACCTGAGTATTGATATTCGTCTTCCTTGAATGATGACATTTTGAACTTATGTTTTTGTTCAATAAGCCTTGCCACATGTCTAGATTCTTCGATAGTTTTATATTTGTACAATTTGAATTATCCATAAATATTCTCTTTAAGTCCACATTTTTACATTTTGAGTAGTTGTTCATTAGTAAATCCTCTTTGTCTCATACCTAATACTTTCCATTCATGGGTATATTCACTTACATACCCTTTTTACTTAAGATGAACAAATATTTCACAGAAATCATCTTCTTCTGCATCATAAAACTTCCTTAGAAAATCATCCACAAAGTTCTTCCAAAGAAAGGAACAAGAGTCACATTTTCCATACCACCATAGGAACCAATCATATGCCTTTTGTTCCAAATCATTAGATGCAGTCATTATTTTTTCTGATTTGCCTATTTGTGGGTTTGATTAAAAAATAGCTTCCATTTTATTAAACCAGACAATGATGCCTTTATGGTATTTTCCATCGTATTTTGGAAGCTCCTCTTTAATCCATTGATAACCTCTTTCTAGAAATTTAGTGTAATACTCACTACCTGAAAATCATATCTCAAACGGATCAATATGTTCACGCACAATCCTAACTTGCGTGCTGGATTATGCTCTTTGAATAGTTTGGATTGTTAGCAAGTCCACTTCTCCATTAATAGATTAACTCATTCATTATTTTCATCAAGACTTTTGGTGGTTTCCTCAAACTTGTCATCCCTTTGTAATATATTTCCATCATTAATGTTAACTTCTTTTGGTCCGCATTAAATTTTTCCTGCACCTTTTCTAAATTACCTAGTCGATACCGCATGTTATTGATGTCATCTTTGGAATGACTAACATTAGCTTGTAATTATTCATTATTCATAATTTTTTCTTTTTTCTTGTTGGAACCCACCCTTCTTCGTTTTCTTCTGTCTTTTTTTAATAGTATAATAATAATAATACTAATAACTTTTTTGTTAATTTTTTTTAATTAATTAAATAATTATAACTTTATAATATAATTATAATTAATAATTATATAACAATTATAACTATTATATAATTTATATAATTATATTATTTTATAAACAAATAATCAATTAATTGGTCAATATACATTAATCAACTGATATATATGTTAATCAATCCAAGGGATGTGGCTTTGGAAAATGTGATGGTTGACCGTGATATTATGGTTGTAGGAGAGCTGGACAACCAACGACAAGGTGGTTGGTCACCAGGAAGATATTAATGGATTTTTAGGGTATTCGCGATACAATAAGGAACAAAGGTGAAGTCTTGGCGCAGGTAGGAACAATACAGGGTAGTGGAACAAGGGAGCATGCGTAGGTAAGGTTACTAATCGATAGTTGGTCGGGATGATCGACAAAGTGTCGAGTAAGTCATAACGAGGATGCAAGAGTGAAATTCATTGGTCGAAAGGATGTAATGAAACATAGAGGATGTTGGAGCAAAGTCAAGGTGGAGAAAATGTCGATTTGTCGGTGGGTGTGGTGGATTGAGAGAGATAGGAACTTTAGCACTGATGAGATCAATCAATAGCGACAAAGTAGAAGAGCGAGAAGTGTGAAATCAATAAAGTAGTGGGGTGATGAGATGAGGTCTAATAGAAGCAAAGTGAGGTGATGGTAGCCAAAAAATCAGTGGCTCTGATACCACCGTTGAAGACATAACGTCTCTATGCAAAAGTAATTGTGTCTAGATTTTGTAAGTAAGACTAATTTTGTAATTGTACTATTGGATAAAATCTGAATGGTGATTACAATCCTTCATGGTGGTGTTCTTATATAGGCTTTAACTAGCCAAATGTTGGAAATAATACTGAGAGGGGGGGTGAATCAGTATTATCAGATCAATAAAACCTTTTCAATTTCAAAACTAGGGATCGACACGCCCGTCGAGACACAATGGTCCGAAACCATAGGCACAACTTCCAAGGACTAACCGCCATGGACCAAAGGTACTTTTCCACATACACGCGCTTTTTCTGAAGCCAACCTGCGTGTACACGCGACTTGGGCTTAACAAACCTGCGTGTATGAACTTCCTTGGTAAGCTGTACTAGGATCTGTCTTCTGATTAAGTTGCCATTACCTGTACCAACTTCTGAGCATCTGTACCAACCTCTGAGTGAGTTGCCATCAAGGACAACACTTGAATCATAATGCCAACAATCTCCCCCTTTGGACTTGATGGCAACCACTACACCAAGTCACTCTCCCCCTTTGACATCAAGGGCAAAGGGCGGACCAAGATATTCTCTTCTTTGGTATACCTTCTGCTGTCCATACTCCCCCTGAGTACTTGCTGAAATCTCCAACTGTGCTCCCCCTTTGTGTATGCCAAAGTGTACCAATCTATCCATCCTGCTCTTGCTGAATTGTGCTGTTCATGCTCCCCTTGACTGTAGGCAAGATCTGCAAAAGATGTTCTTCAAGAAGAACAAGGACTTATACATCATAGAAGACCTTCCTATCACCAAAAGACTCAACATACATTCATCATTCATCCCAGGCATAGTGGGGAAACCAACATAGGCCGTTACATGACCTTGACACCATAAAAAGAGATATCACAAGAGATACATGACATAGAGACGAAATATCTAGACCAAGACTTATGAAAGCCACCAACAGCATCATGATCTGTACCATAAGCATCAGCCTGCAATCCCATTCCTAAACAGTAAGATGTATCATTTAGCTTCATAGACTTTATCAACAACTTCTAACCATAATGCCAACAATGCATTATTTGAAGAATATTCTCCCCCTGAGTGTGAGCCAACCATGTCTGAACCATTTCCTGAGTCTGTTCTGCTCCCCCTGAGCCTGAGCCAGCCATGACTGAACCTGGGTCTGTTCTGCTGCCCTTTCTCCATATACGCGACTTTGCAGCCTGTAACTCGCGTATATACGCGACTTGTCTTCATTATTTCAGCGTATGCAGGATGGAATACTGAATCTCATCACTTTCAGATTCCCCTGTGTCTGTTATGTCAGCTGACTGAGTTGTCCCACACCTTTCTATCTCTGTCTTCTTCAATTCCTGCAACTGTGATGATGTATGGTCCCCTTGTCTTGAATTTTGAAATCTGCTCCTGCATTCCCTTGCTTTATGCCCATAGTTGTTGCATGTATAACACCTTATATTTTTCATGTTCCTTCTATCACAATCAATTGCTTTGTGTCCATATGCATTGCAGGCAAAGCAATACCCTCTGAAATACTTGGGATACGATGATCTTTCTTGAACCATTCTACTTCTGCATCTGGCTGCAACATGTCCAAGATTATGACATACATAACATTCAACATTATTCAGCGGAGGAAATAATCGTCTATCACGTCCATAGTTAGGAGTAAAGGATCTTCCTTGAGGAATTTCTTTCCTTGGTTGTTCCTTGAGCATTTCAGATTTCTCATTAGAGTTTCTTGCCTCACCTTGTGAACTAGATTCACCTTCACCATATTCATGAAAACCAAGACCAGTCTTGATAGCAGGAGATCTTTGACTATTAAGAATATCATCCAAGACTTTAGAACTATCTTGAAATTGTAAGAGCTTATCCTTTTCTTCTAGTTTACCTTTCAAGATATTTACCTCAACCTGATGTTGTTCTTCCTTTTTCAGATACTGCTTCCTTAGGTCTTCTTCAACTTTTCTCCCTTCTTCCACTTGTCGCTTTAGTTTGATCACTTCATGTTCTTGATCTTCAAGATCTTCTTTTAGAGAGAGGATCTTTGATTCAAGTCTCTGAATAGTTGTGCTCTGATCTTTTGCTATATCCTGCAATCTCTCCCTTACCCTGGTTTCTGTTTCCAATAGTTCTTTTAATTTGGCAGCTTCTTCAGTTTCTGCATTCTTCTCTTCATGTGCCATGAGACTTTTAATATCCTCGCTATTATTGAATGAAGCATTCTTCTTCTTGTGCGCCATGAGACTTCTAATATCTTCACTATCATTTAATGAACTTTTAATATGGGAATAATAGCTTCTACCATCTTCTTCATATATCCTTTCTTTGTTATGAGGACATCTAGCAGCATAGTGACCAACTCTACCACATAGAAAACATTTGAAAGGCAGCTTATCTTTGAACCGTCCAGTTCCCCGTTCAAGATTCTTGACAAAATTTACCTCATCTTCTTCCTCTGACACTTCGAATGCGGCCTCTGGTGGTACCTCTTGTCGCATTTCAAAAGCAGTTAAGATCCCGTGAAGCTGTGACATGGTAACTTTCCGCACATTCTCCTTTTCTTCTATGGCAGATACTTTAGAATCAAATTTAGTAGACAGAGATCTCAAAACCTTTTGAACTAAGACAACTTCCTCAAATTCTTCACCCAGATCCCTCATACAATTCACAATCTCATCCATACGCAGGAAATAATTAGCTACGCTTTCATTACTTCGCATCTTAAGAGTTTCATACCGGATTCTGAGAGTTTGAAGCTTCGCTATTTTTACCTGATCATCTCCTTCGTAGCTTGTAACGATTTTGTCCCATATTTCCTTAGCTGATTTGAGATGCATGATCTTCATAAATTCTGATTGAGTCAAAGTACTCAATAGGACATTAACTACTTTGGCATTGAGCTCATATTGCTTTTTCTCTGCTGGATCTGTAGGAGTTGCTGATGGGAATTTGTATCCTCCTTCTACGAGTCCCCAAACTTCTGCTCCAAGAGACTGTAGATATGCAGTGGTTCTTATCTTCCAGTGAGTAAAATTGTTCCCGTCAAAGACTGGTGGCCTGATGTGTGCCTCTCTTTCTGGATTAGCCATTTTGATGGATCTTTTCCTTCAAGCGATCAAGCTTCCTCTGAAGGACCTGCTCTGATACCAAATGTTGGAAATAATACTGAGAGGGGGGGTGAATCAGTATTATCAGATCAATAAAACCTTTTCAATTTCAAAACTAGGGATCGACACGCCCGTCGAGACACAATGGTCCGAAACCATAGGCACAACTTCCAAGGACTAACCGCCATGGACCAAAGGTACTTTTCCACATACACGCGCTTTTTCTGAAGCCAACCTACGTGTACACGCGACTTGGGCTTAACAAACCTGCGTGTATGAACTTCCTTGGTAAGCTGTACTAGGATCTGTCTTCTGATTAAGTTGCCATTACCTGTACCAACTTCTGAGCATCTGTACCAACCTCTGAGTGAGTTGCCATCAAGGACAACACTTGAATCATAATGCCAACACCAAAAAGGTGAGTGGTCACATATTTTGACCTATGCCCCTTCATAATTAATGGGCAATTAATTAATTAAATTATTTAATTTATTATTAGTATTATTATTTTAATATTATTATTTAATTAATTCTTTTTATGAATATTTTATTCATAACATACAAAGTTAGATCCAACAACAAAATTCTCACTAAGCCCAAATTGAGAGGCACATGCCATGCCGCCCACAGACTAAGTTGTCAGGATCCAATCCTAAAGACCCAACACCAATAGATTCTTCAGATGATTAGTATGGTACTAAGAATAGTTTGGATAATCAATTTTGTTACATATATATGAGTACAAAGATGATTTTTTTTTTAGGTGTATTTCCTGGAGAAGGCACAAAGACACTCATGTTTATATAACTGTTTTAAACATTATCATACTATTTAGATTTTGGATGGCTTATAATGTTGTCAGATGGCCAACAGACCTGGTTTCCTAATGTGTAGTTTGAGGTCATTTGATTGTGGATGATATTTTGTAACGCCTACCTATTTTTTGAAATGGAATAGAAAGGATCTGCTAAGCTTAAAAAAAAATAAAAAATAAAAAATAAAAAATAAAAAATAAAAAAGAAATTACAAATTGATACAACCAACCTTGTAAAGGCAACGAGGGTTGGAAAAATAAATGAACATAAAGATGGTTCTAACCATAAATATATCATACGTAGTAAATATTCACACTTAAAAGGGTCAAGAATATTTATAAATAAATACCTAACTCCATAACACCAAGCTAAATTAAGGAAGGAAGTTCAAAGGTAAAAGTAGTCACAAAGGAAGACAAGTGGACAATAATTATAAATTGAAAAGTTATTATTAGGGATAGAGACTAGAATGACCATAATAAATACGTATTTGGGATAATATATATCCTTTTTTGAATGGATATGGATTTTCATGCGGCAAAGGTTCTATTTAAGCTATATCTAAGTGAAATTGATATTGTTCTTCTAGTTGAAACCTTAAAGCATGAGGAATCTAAGGTCTCTAACATAGAAGGATTTGTCTTGTGGTCGACATTGAACAAGAAATCCTATCACAAAGGGGTTGAAGGCATAACTTGTTACATAAGAAAAAAATGTTGGTCCTCACATTTGGTTTCATAAGATATAACCACTTAATAAATATATTTGGATAGAAGTTTCTAACAGTGATTCTAAGAACATTTATAAGAAATGTTTTATTTGTGCCCATTAATTCTACTTTTATAATAAAAGCAATCTTGAAAATAATGATCCATGTAATACCCTACAACATGACTTGAGAAATGAAGTTATTTACAATTTGAGAAATGAAGTTAATACCCTCTCGCTAGGATATCTTAATGTTAGAAATTCAATAAAATTTATAGATAGTATTAGTTGTACCATTGTGTGGCTTGCATCTTTTAAAGGTCATCAACATGTTACAATATTTCTTTCAAATGCTCGGAGAATATACAACCATTTCTAGGTTGAAAGAAGTTGTCTCGAAAAGAACATGAATATTGGACTTATTCCATGCTTGGACTATCTCTTCTCCAAAGATTATAAAGAGTCAAAAACCAACAATATGAACTCTTCATTGCAGATTGACCTCAATATTTTGGATTATCCCTAGGCAAAGCACATGGACACTAGTGCATGATGTAGTGGACAAGGTGATGGACAATGGTAAATTTGAAGGAAAAATAAAATTAAATGGTTTTTAGATGCAACAGTAATAATCCTTCTTTTATAAAAATACTTGGGTTTTTCTCAATCACCAATGAAGTACTCAGTGCTTGGGTTTTCTTAATGTAATTAAACTAAAACGACGTGCACAACAACCTAGCCCGAGCTGCACTGGCCTAGCTGCCTCTGAGCCTACAAACCTCTCTCTCGGCAGCCTCCTACTGTTGGGACCTCCCTGACCATGCATCCCTCTAAGGAGGGCGATCCTCACCCATCCACACAACAAGGAAATGAAGAAAACATAGAAGCCTTCGCATCTCTGATTGCTGAGAATGGAGTTCCAAGGAACAGGCCATCAGTCAAAAAATTTGTTAAGAAGCTTGAAGAAATACCAGAGATCTCTCTCCCACCTGCACTCCCATGAAGAGAAAATGTTTCTCTGGCAGAACGTGGACTTGTGGGGCAATTCACGGGGCTATGGCCTTCACCCAAATCAGCTCAAAAATGGGTGGAAAGAAACTGGACTGCAACCACCGAGGAGAAGGTAGTAATACGATTTTGTGGAAGGGGGTATTACACTTCTCTCTTTGAAACAAAGGAAGATAGAGATCTAATATTTAGAAATGGATCTTACTTCATGGACTCCAGAGGTTTATATTTGAATAGGTGGATGTCAGATTTCGATCCAGAAATGGATGTTCCAAGTGCAGTCCTAGTATGGGTTAGTGTTCTGCATCTTCCTCTCCATTGTTGGGGAGATGAATTAGTAAAGGCTATAGGAAACGCAGTGGGCAAGTATATAGATAGATGTGAACCAAAATACAACATGCACGCATGTGCAAGAATATGTGTGGAAGTAGATCTTCGAAAAGGTCTTCCAGAGGAAATAAAGATCAAGGTCGATCAGTGGATGCATATCCAGCAGCTGGATTATGAGCTGATACCATTTAAATGCAAGGTATGTCACAAGTATGGTCATTTTGCTAATAGGTATTGTAAAAAAAATGAGCATGAAAATGTAGAAGAATAAGAAAATACACGGGAACAAGTAAAAAGGAAAAAACCTATCAATAAGCAGGCAATATCAAACACTCCTCAGCCCCAAGAAACAACTGAAACCACCTCTCAACCCCCAGCAAAGGCTATTCCTCCTATTCATACAACCCCGAATCCCTTTGAGCCCTTGGAAGACTCCTATAATCTACCCTCTCCCATATCCACTTCTTCTAATCCCAACCCCTTAGCTCTCATAACCTCCCTCAATCTTATTTCCTCCCCACCCCTTCCCTCAGTGGATCACATCTTAACCAGGAATAAAGCCAAATAAAATCCCCAAATATGGGATCAGAGAAAAAAGGTGGGAAGAAAATCCAATAAGGAAATTAGAGATGAGGCAACAGTTAAACAAATGGCTCTAGGAACTGAACAACCAATGGAATCATTCCTTGGGAAACATACATGAAGTAATGAAAAAATTCAGCAAAGAGGAAAGGGAGGACCACTCCAACACAACAGTAAATAATGATAGTGGTCTCTTGGAATTGTTGTGGCCTTGGTACCATCTTCAAAGTCAACTCAGCTAGAGATCTTTTAATCAAGGAATAGCTAGACATATACATGATCCAAGAGACCAAAACAAGCAAGAAAGAAAATAAAAAAATGATTCAAAAATTAAGAAATTATGAAGGAATAGTGTTAGAGGTGACAAGAGGATTAGGAGGAATCTGCACCATTTGGGACAAAAGGAAATGGGAACTAATAACTCAAAAAATCAGCACCCATTGGATTAGAACAGATTTGAGAGACCTCAATACAAAGGAGCAGTATAGCATTATAAATGTTTACTACCCAAACCATTACAAAGAAAAAGAACATTGTTGGAAGTAAGTTGAAGAAGAACTAGCAGACGAGAAATTAATCCTGGGAGGAGATTTAAATCTAATAAGGAACATAGAAGAAAAATTTGGCAGGAAATATCACCCTGACCTGTCAAGAGAAGCTCTTGAAGAAATAATGGAAGAACATAACTTAATATAAATTCCGCCAAGCAATGGGAAGTATACCTGGAGAAATAAGAGAACGGGTAAATATAACACAAAGGAAAGGTTGGATAGAATCATTATCCATGAAAGCATAGCAACTGCATTTACTCTTGTGAAGAGCAAAATTGTCCACACTTCAGCTTCAGACCACAAGTCGGTGGTGTTAAGCTTGGGTAAGCCGGAAAACCAAGGACCACTCCCTTTCAGATATAATTCAATTTGGGATAGTAAGGAAGAATTTGGAAAACAAATCAAAGATAGCTGGAAAAAAAGTGTTACTCTGTCTCCTCAATACGTTTGGGAAACTAAGCTAAAGAACATAAGGCTTCGCTTAAAAACATGGGCAAGAGAAAATGATCTCTGAGACAAAGCTAGGAAAACTGAATTACAAAAAAAAATGGACAACATATGCAAAGAAAAAGAGAGCAAGGAAGACAGAAAAAAAGACTACCTACAAGAAACGGAAATCTTTTTGGAAATCTACAAGAAAAATAGGAAAGAAGAAGAGGAAAGCCGAATGAAATCTAGATGCCTTTGGTTAAAATCAGGAGATAAAAATACAAAATTCTTTCATAATACAATGAAAATAAGGAGGGCAAGAAATCAGATTGAACAAATTCAAGTTGATGGGCAGGAGATAAAAGGAGCTGAAGAAATAAAAAATGTAGCCCACAAACACTTCAAAGAACTTCTTTCAACAAGTGATCAACAAGCAATGAATGAAAAAATATTGCAGCATATAAAAAAAAATAAGTGATCAACAAAACAGGGAATTAAACAAAGAAATCACTGAGGAGGAAGTCAGAAAGGTGGTATGGAGTCTTCACCCTGACAAATCTCCAGGGCAAGATGGGTTCACAACGGCCTTTTATAGACAACACTGGGAAACTATTAAAAAAGATCTTATGAGAATGCTCAAAAATTCTTTTCAAAATAAATAAATTGGAGGAAATACAAAATCCTCCTATCTGGCCCTCATACCCAAAGAGTCTAATCCAACAAATTTCAATAGATACAGACCAATCTACCTCTGCAACTCTTCTTATAAGATAATCACCAAAATTCTTGCAAATAGAATCAAGAAATTTCTTCTTGAAATTATATCCAAAAACCAAGGAGGATTTGTCCCCAAGCAACAAATCACAGATAATGTGATTATCGTCCAGGAGGCCATTCATAGCGGTATCCAAAGGAAGGAGAAAGGAATGATTGTAAAGTTAGATATGGCTAATGCTTTTGATAGAGTCAACCACAACTTTCTTGCTGTAGTCCTAAAAAAGTTTGGCTTCTCAACAGATTTTATAGAGATTATCTAGGCATGTATATCAACCCCTTGGATAGCCCCACTTATCAATGGAAGGCCTATTAAATGTTTCCAAAGCATAAGAGGCTACGACAGGGCTGCCCCCTCTCTCCTTTCCTCTACATCATTATGGCAGAATCGTTAAGTGCTTTGTTGGAAAGCCAGAGAAAAGGGGAAAAAATAACAGATATCCAGATAACAAGAGGGGTCAAAGTATAAATCACTCTCTTTTTGCAGATGATACCCTTCTTATGAGCGGGGAATCTTGCATAATAGCAAGACGATCTAGAAAAGTGTTGAACGAATTTCTCGTAGCCTCAGGTGGAATTTTAAATAATTCCAAATGCAAAATATTCTGCTGGAACACCTCAACAAGAATAATTCAACGTATATCACAAATTCTGGAAATACCAATACAATTAAATTAGACTCATTTCCCTTATCTCAAGTTACCTTTAGCAAAGGAAATGGTAAAATTAGATGTTTGGAATAAGCAAGTGGAAAGCATGAAGGAAAAAATTCAGAACTAGGAAGTGATGTGGATTGATTTGGCAAGAAGAGTGATCATGATTAAGGCACTCCTCTCGGCCCTTCCTATCTATCAATATGCAATAATTATGGCTTTGGCAAGTTCTCATAAGCAAATGGAAATAATAATAAGAAGTTTCCTATGGCAAGGAGGAAAACAAGAAAACAAAAAATTCAGTTTAGTTCGATGGGAGCAAGTTATTATTCCCTATGAAAAAGGAGGCATAGAAATTTGTCTACCTAGACTAATGAACATTGATCTAGGGAAAAAAATAATTTGGAGAATGATAAATGGAAAGGACCACTAGTGAGAAAAAGTTCTAACATTGAAATATTTAAATTGTCACAAGTGAATTATCTACAAATTTTTCACGTGCCCTCCTAAAGTATTCAACTTCCCAGGCCTTGATCTCTGAGAACAAAACTAACTTTTCACAAATGAATTATCTACAAACTTTTCACATGCCCTCTTAAATTATCCAGCTTGCCAGGCCTTGGTATTCGAGAACAAAACAAACTAACTTTTCACAAATGAATTACATGCAAACTGAGATGCTACTCTAGAAAGAGGAGTAACAGACAAAGAAGGAAAAAAAAAAAGGTTAATATATCTCTAATGAAATAGATATAACTTCACCAAGCAATTGAATCTGCATGCCATTCAATCTGCTTGGTGACCATCTGCTCCTGACACAATCAATGGCAAGCTGGGATGAAAAGCAGCAACCCAGTTCACTCCACGGTCATGACATTCCTAAACATATTTGACAATAGCATCACCCTCTCCAAAAATATTTGTGTTCATTTGTGTTAACCTTAATATCATCAGCAGACGGTTTTCCTCCTCGGAGCACAAATATCCCATACACAATCAGTCTGATCCAAGGGGCTTCAAATGACCAAAACTTCCTTATGATGAAAAGAAACACACATTACACAAAAAAATGTCGCCAGTAAGGTCAGATACAAGTTCAAGATTTCCAGTTCCATATCATTATTGTTTGTTCGTCATTGGCACTGACAATCTAAGGATACTCATTGTGGAACTTAACTCTCCGGATATAGGCAGTGGTGCATATTGTAGTTCCATATATTGATCTTAAAGACATTCCCTGTAACATTAACAAGTAAATTGGAGTTATAACAACTTTTCATAATTGTATTTTTGACTGTTATGTCAGATGACTTGCAGTTAATATCATTTACAATCGAATGCACTACTCTTTAGATGTCATAAATATACACGTACAATGTCTACATAAGAAGCTACATGGCTGGGAAGCTTCGCTAAACCTACCAATTCTAAAATAACTTTGTTCCTTGGATGGGAGAGGGTGGGATTTTTTCTTGCAGCTCTCCTTTGGCTAAGTGGTTGCACTATGAGAGGCATTTCTAAGTCTGCCAAAATCACCAAGGACTTATCATTTGGCCCAATCTCTGCCCATTCAGAAGGTTTTAAACTAGGTATAAGAGTTTGATTACCTTGCGACCTTTTTCCTTGCATGTAATTTCTCACCCCACCCTCCATCTGGTAGTGAGACTGAGATATTCCTCATAGCTCCAAACAACAATTGACTCACAAACAGGGAAAGATAACATTTTCTTCCCAGCCACCCAAGCTAGACCCAATTGACACCACTACAAAACTTGCCACTAGACATGTGTAATTTCCAGACATTTTACAATATAGAGCAAGTAAAGATAATCTCCTAGTTGATCCATGAAATTTTTTTCAAAATACATGAGGGACTCACACACCACCAATGTGTTCAAGACCCTCTCCATGTCACCAAGGTGTTAGACACCCACCATTCCAGGATATAAAAATGTATCCATTGAAACCCATATCAATCGTCCAATTGATGGAACTACTGAAAAATGAACCTTGGTGATTAGTTTCAAAGCGCTTCTCAATCTATGAAATACAAAAAAAAGAGGTTCACATGGACCACAAAACATGCAATAAATATCCAAGCCAATTGGCTTACCTACAAAGACAAACACGGCTGAGCCTTGTGAAAATGTACTCCTCTAACTGACCCATCATGCTCATCAAATCTATCAATGTTCCCACCTGATAATGCCATTGTTAGTGTCAGTCTTTGCAGTCTTCCATCAATGATCAAATATGCTCTTATAAAGTGGTCTTGGGGTGTCGAAATCAAATTTTTGTCATTTTAGTGAGTCTTCAAGTAAAATTTGGTCACTAGGTATTAGGTCTAGGATTGTTTTCACTCCCAAAGTTTTCCAAGTACTGGTCCATGTCATCATTCGACCGAGTGTGCCATCATTCAAAGAGTTGTCATCATTATTTCAGGTTCCAATGGGTCATTTTACACCTTGTTTGTGCTTCAGTTGTGCTTGAGGCTCATTTCCCTCTCCTAGGGTTTTGAAGGTAATTTTTCTTGGATGGTCAAATCATCAAAAAAACTTGTATCCTGATGTTCATACACCTTCCCCTATCCTTAATATACCTTCTTAAACACTTCCCATCACTTATATCCCTCAAATTCATCATTTTCCCACAAACCCTAGCCTACTGCTACAATTTAACACTTTTCTAGGTTAGGCCTGTGTTTTTCCCTTTTAGACCCCTTTCCCTCACTCAATCTTTGAAATTCTACTTTCCCCTACTTCCTAACATCCCTCCCTACTTCCCAAAATTTTCTCAAGAAATTATAAGCCCCTCATCCCCTTCATTTCCCTTCATTTCTACAAATGCCCTGTTCCACACATCGGAATAGGTTTTATTCAAATGATGTTTTTGAGCAAGAAAAGATGAATTTGAAAAAAGTGAGAGAGGTTGTCTCCCATAATAGACTCGAGAAAAAAAACCTCATTCAGTTTTTACACAGGTCTCATGGTTTGGGAGAAATGTCCAAAACATCATTTGCTTCGGGAGAGTTGTTGCATTTCTTAAGTGACTTTGGGAAAATCAAGATTTCTCCTAGTTGGATTGACCAAATGACTTGCTTGATGAGTAAAATAATAATTAGACACAGAGATATTTCCATTGAGCTATCATGAGCTCAATGTGGAGTTGAGGAAGACCTCCAAAAGTTGATTGAAACAGCACTCTGCATTTTGGCAGCCTCATTCTGCACATTTTGACCAGTCTTGGGATATTGGGCTTTTGACAGGGAAAATGAGCTCCAAATTGAAAAATTAAACATTTTCTGGAAAGTAGACTCGACAAGCTTTCCCACGATCTATCCCACGCCCAATTTGGACATCGGGAAGGCACTCAAAAGTTGATTTGAAGTCAGAATTGCGCGTTTATCTAGGAGAGGCGCTGTGCTTTTCCTTAAGGCGTTGCGCACTTGACAGGCAGCCCAATTTTTCAGTGTTTCTTTGGTTTTTCGCTTTTAACCTATGGGATTTTAATCTTTTCACTAATGTAATGTAAAATCATGATGTAATTAAAGTGTATTTATGTTACCTATGGTAGATACATTAGATGAAAAGCTTAAATGAGATGAATGAATCAATTTGCTTCATAGTAGGAATGTTTCAGTTTCAGCATCCTAGTCTTCAGTTGTCTGCTCAACTTTTTGTGCAACTGACTCCTCCTCTCATGGAATTCGACCCCTGAGGCTAGGATTAGTTGTTTGGGGGTCTATATCATGTATTTCTCAGTCATTGTGTGGGTTGGACTCATTTGGATGCTCAGAGCTTGATTGTACATCATTGTAAGCAGTTTGACAAGGAGATTAATAAGATTTGCAGCTATTTTTATGGGATCCCTGTGGTATGGATTTTTAGCATAGTTTCTTCTTTTGTAATCATTTGTTTACATGTTTTATGTATGCCATCATTCATTTCATTTCTTCTTATTGAATGTTATCAAGTGTGATGGGTAGAATCCATTGTAACAATGCTCTGCCTTGGGAAATAATTCAATAATTCATTGTTTTCTACTATTTGAGAAGGATCCATGATTTTCACATGCCCTCCTCAGCTCCTCATCAGTATTAAACACCTCACACCATTAAGCCTAAAGTGCTAAAGCCTATGCCTACCTTGCCCCATAGAACACCCTGCATTTCTGACCTAATTTCCCAGACCTAAACTACCCAGCTCCATCTGATCCAGCAAAACACCAACAAATTCAATCAAAACCTTTTGTGCTACTATACCTAGCCTAAAATCCTTTACCTGATCCAGTCATATTGACTGAGATCCTTATGGAGAGAGCCCTCTCCCAGCCTAGTAGGGCTAGCTACTAGGCTAAGCTTAGTTTGTGGTTACCCTGGAATTGCCTCCCTTCAACCTGAGGTAAATCTAGGTGATAACAGCCATAACTAAATAACCCCACCGTGAAGACTGGCCAGGATCCATGGCCTTTTCATATAAAAGCTCAACCCCTTTACCCAGTTACTCTAGCACTCGAATTTGGTCGACATTGCAAATGATCTTCCAGCCTATATACCATAAAAGGGGTTGAATCAACATACAGAACTAGTACAAACCCTAGACCAAACCCCACATGTAATGGCATGAACAATCCAAACCATTTGCCCCATATTTATGTGGTATTGTAGTGATGCACTATTATTTCTCCTTTAAGATTCTTATTTATAACAAACGTTTTGAAGCATTCCCCTCCTTTATGGGGAGAAATTGCTTAATGTGAATTTTATAGATGGCCTTGTTCTCACTACAAAGCTCATTCAGTCGTTTAGTGGAGGGAATAACACAATGTCTTGATATCATCACTACATCAACAAGCATCATGGTTAATCAAGAAAAGATAGAGGCCTTTATTATTTGGGCAGGAATACTTTCTAGATTGGCTTGTCAATTACGAGATTATTGTTTCTTAAGAGAACTTAAGGTTGGGTTCCCTCACTTGCCTTGATATTTCCTCTTCATAGAAACTCGAGGTAAGTGAATTCAAAGAAACTCTTCAAGTTATGATCATTTATGTGTTATTTATGTTGACGATGCATATGCTGGTAATGCAATCAGCGTTGATAAGGAAAATTCTGTAGCTCTCTCAATAAAGGAAATCATTTTCATTTTCTACAGGGAAATCCCTTTACTAGTGAGGGAAGGATATTCCTTTCCTCTAACTTAAGGAATCACCTTGCTAGTATAAAATGAAAGTCCTTTTCTTACAGAAGGTTAGAGAAGTATAAATCTCAAAAATAATTAAAAAGTAATTTGAAGAACGAACTTGAGAATTGGTTGAAACATATTCCTGAGACGAGATCCTAGAAAGAAGCAAAGCATAGTTAATCATTAAAAAAGAATGACTTCTCGAGACAAAAATGATAACTACCAGTACTACAAAAAATACTTTTGGGGGGGTCATATGCTGCCTCCAAAAGTGGGAATTAGAAGCGGTTTTAACATTAGTTGCAGTTTTTTAAACCCTCACTCACCCCCCCCTCCGGCGACCCCTAATAGCATCACCTCTAAAAGTCAAGCCTTTTAGGGGCGGTTTTTTAAGAGAGATGAATTGCCCCCAAATGTGTCACTTTTCAAAGGGGGTTCCAAACTTGAAAAGTGACTTTTGGATGCAATTTTTTAGACCCCCCCCAGCCCTCCCTTCAAAGCATCACCTCTAAATGTCAAGCCTTTTAGGGAAGGTATTTGAACAGATAGTGTTGATGGGTAGCCCAAATGGTTGGTTGAAGCCCCCCTGCCAAGTCTTTGGCCCTCTGTTATGAGGTGTTGGTTCAATTCTCCTTGGCGTTGTCAAGTTCAAGCCCCAAAAGTTGGGTCAATTAGGTGTGAGGGTCCTTCAGGTGGGCTAGCCTAAGGGCATTGTGGGGACAAACAAAAAGGCCTTTCAAGAGATATGAACCAGCCCCAAAAAGTGACTTTTAGGGGTGATTGCAATATCCCTCAAAAGTCATCTTTCAAGGTTGGTTGTAAATCGCCTACAAAAATTCACTTTTGGGGGCGATTTGAAACCCCCTTGAAAATTGACCTATGGGGGAAATTTAAAACCCCCCTCGTAGCAACCTACAAGGGCGAGTTACAACCCCCCTTGTAGCAACTTATTAGGGTGGTCTAAAACCGCCTTGTAGCAATGTTTGGGGACGTTGGGAGCCCCCCTCGTACTAACTTTTGGGGGCGTTAAGAGCCCCCGCCGTGGCAACTTGTGGGGGCATTAGAAGCCCCCCTTATAGTAGACTATACATACTTTCAAATTTTTAGATTGTGATAATTTCACACTGTTATGTTGGGCACGAGTGAAGAGGATCAAAAAGTTGGGTAGTTGTATCCAATTGAGGTTGGCTTACACGACGCGTCATTGAATTCATCAAATCAAGGAGAGTTTGCAAATGGCATTGAATCAGCTTTGCGCAAACCTTCATTCGAGCATACGATCATCTCTTCACATTCACTCCATAATGAAAGCACTGAAGAAAATTGATGATGTCATTAAATATAGTGTTGATCCCAATGTATTCTATGGGAATCTTAGGAGGTGTTTGGGAATGTTCTTTCTGTTTTTGTTGATTTGCGCTAAAGGGCATGGAATTATCAAATCATGAAGGCAAAAAAGCTTTGCATATTGCCCAATAACAACCAAGCAAGTTGAAGGACCAATCCATCCTAGCCTAGTCCCTTTACCTCTTTGCATTATGTTTCCTTGCCAACAAACTCCTGCGCTTTATTTCGATAGCCTTTGGTAGGGCATCACTCGTAATAGAGTTTGTTTAATTCTCAAGGAGATTTCTCCCCTTAACACAAAGACATTTAGGTATATTGCCATATAATGAATTTTCATTTAGTATCTTGCAGTTCGTTTGGTCTCTAACTCTTTGAGTCTATAGTCTGTTGGGTTGTTAGTGCATCTATCATATTTACTTTCCCTCCAAAGTGCATCCCTCAAGTCCAATATTTTCCCTAATGTTCTTTCTCCTCACTCTTTCGTCCCAAGGGAGAAATGTAAGGGGTGGTCAAGGTCGTAGCCAAGGCCAGGGTTGTGGTTGTGGAAGAACTCAAGCTCAACCTCAAACCACCCAAAATTGGGGTCGTAGAAATAACAATGATTTAATCTTGGAAGCAACTCGGCCTTATCGGACTAACGCACACCCACGGGCTCATTATATTATTTCGAGTTGGGACAATGAATTGAAGCAACAAGCAACAGATAATGAACTGGAGCTAAATGAATGGCAGGATCTCATCCTTGACCTCGATATCAAAGGTTGATAAAACCAGGTCCACTAGACCCTTTACCTTTTCTGGATGATGAAAAATCTCTTGGCAAAAGCTTTAACATCCACCTTTGCAGGACTTTTGGAGTTGGCAACAAAAATACTGGAAATCCACAAGGAATTCTAGCTCATTCAGCGCCATATTCAATAGCAAAACGCTCATTTAAGTCGTATTGAGAATCATATTCCCTGCCTTCCACAAACTAAATAAGGACACAATATCCCTTTTATAAAGTCATAAGGAAAAAAATGGAAATTATTTTTTATTATTAAATTGATAATTAATTGAGTTTGTCTTGAATAATTGGAATTTTTTTGTCTTAATGACTTGGAACCTTGTTATTAAATCTAAACATAAACATTCTCAATATACATGATAAAATTTCTACGGTTTTGAATTATAAATCTATTTTTTCTGCACAACCAAAAAGGTGCATCTTTCCTACATTAATGTTCATAATGATAAACTTTGTGACCTATTTAGCTGAATGTCTAAGATATTGCTCAAGTAACCTACTCCCAACAACTAATTTTACTTTGTTGATCATAACGTGATTATTTCTCATTAATTATCACTTCCCAGTTTTCTTTGGAGATTGAACAAATATAAATGAAATACAAGACCATAGCAATCTCAATTTTGGATTTGAACATTTAGAACTCACTCTTTTTGTTTGTTTCTCACCAATTATTCCAAAGCAATTAGATTTCTATGATGAAGTTTTAAATATCCCATAGCTTCCATGAGAGAAAATAGATTTATGTACTGAATTTGCCTATGGATTTTGAAAATTGAAGTTGCCTCCTCTTATTAGGAAACCTAGTCATATGCTTTGTTGACCTCCAAGACGGTAATAATTCCATTAACTACTGATCACATAAATTTTGTTTCTCACCCCCATCATCTATCGCATTCTCGACGATTTTGAAAAAGTGATTCTCAAAAGAATCCCCGAGAGGCCCTCAAAATAGAATCAAAAGATCCTCCATGCACAAAGATCAAGTTGACCTACATGAAGGGGCAAGTCAGCCTAAAGAGAGCAATTTGTACCCCTCACAAGCCTATAAATAAGAAGGAACTCAACCTCATTGTGACTCACCAAAAAAAATTTCGATCTTCTCAAGATAGAAGTTGGTAAAAGGATGAAAAGGAAGGCGAAGAAGTAGATCTAAGTTTTTGGGCCTCTCTCTCTCTCATGTTAGGGTTTCTACATTTGATGGGCAGAAGAATTTGTTGGGGAAGTCGAAGTTGCAGAAGAATTTGTTGGGCAAGTCATAGTTTCAGAAGAGTTTGCTAGGCATATCGAAATTGCAGAAGAATGTGTTGGGCAGGTCGAAGGTCCAAAAAAATCTGGTGGCCAAGTCGAAATTGCAGAAGTTGCTAGAATCAATTTCTTGTCATTTTCATTGTTTCATGCAGTTTCATAAAAAGTCTACCCCAAGTTTCTGACACTTTCTGGACTGTTACCCTACCCATTTACAGAAATTCATTGCTTAACATTTCCTAATTCTGATTTCCTTTAGTTCCTTGATTATTTTGATTTTGACTTATTTGGGGTATAGTGATGGGATTTTTAACTTTCACATTAACAGTAAACCCTTAAAAATAATCCAAATCCTGTTACAGTCCTTCATGCTAGTTTATCATTTGGTTTCTCATTATTTTGTTGCTAAGATGGAACACTTGAAGAAAGAAACTAACAATCAATTCCTTGGTGAGAGCATACAATGATCTCTTTGATTTCGGTGGGAACAAGTGTCAAATAATACACAAACTCCTCAACATTTTTGCTATAAGATAAGTGTTGACGAATGTACAGGAATGTTTCAAAATAACTAACAGCACAGTTAAAACCTCAAATTCGTTTACAACCCTATGGAAACAAAATGTTGTTCAGAAATGCATCTGGATAACTAGCAACAGAAGGTAAAACATAATGTATTTTTGATAGCCCTCTGGATAACAAAAAGCTAAAACCTACTATATTTTTGGCTACCCTTCAAAGTTTGGACCATACTGATCCTACTAGCCATTCATGTCTTGATAACGCTCTTAAGCCACTTTGGAAATGAAACAGAAGAAACCCCTGCTAAAACTGAAAATACAAACTTAATAAAAAATTCGCAAACGCTAGTTATGGTTGTTTTATACTCTAAGGAAATTTTAAGATTATTTCAAATAGTGTCATTTGAATTAGCAAAATGAGATAGGTTTCCTATAAGAAACCATCCATTTTGCATGATGTTATGTAATTTTCGTCTTAATTCCCGCAAATTTTATTATTCTCTTAAAATAGCTCCCAAGGTTCTTTAAGAAAATCATTACCCTTGAAGTCGCTCCCCGAGGTTCTTTAAGAAAATTATTTACCCTTGCAAACCCCCAAGTTCAAGGGCCGGTTGCCAAGTTATTCAATCTAATTAAAGTACCACTACAAAATGGCAGTTAAGCGACCCTATCTACTCAACGTGGAAACTTATTCTTCATCATGGGGTTGCATACAGAACAACATTGTCATTGTCGAAGCTTAAAATAAACCAAAAAACTGCAAACCCTAAATTTATCAGACCCTGATGATTTTAATGAGACCCCCGAAAAAAACACATGGAAAACCACAGTCTATTCCAGAATAGTCTTTTTACTTAAAAAATAAGATTGAAGACCCAATACATTGTTCGATGACTAAAATGCATAGCCAGAAATGGCTCACTTAAGACAACTTCATTAAAAATATTGGGTATGAAACCTCAAACTAAGAAGAAAACATGAAGATACGAACCTCGCGTCTAGATAAATATTTTGGACCAGAAGGATAGTGGGCAGAGTGGAGCACATGTCTCTGAACCTATCTCGCTCTCTGTATTGATCGCTCTCCTTGCAATCCTAGTAACGTCTTCTATGAGGAGGGCTTCGGCTCCTCCTGGGGATGTCGCTTCTGCTGCGTCTCCGGTTTCCTCCCATTTCGCCTCGAACTGTTTGATACGAATCAAATGTGAGAGAATCTATGAACAAGTATTTACACAGATAGCTTTTGCTCTGTCCCTCCTTGTGGCTATCTAGCTGATGTGTCAAATGCTTTCCTGCAAGTATTGTGACAGTCCTCGGCTTCGCAAATGGAGAGAGGGCAAAGGAATGAACGTGTGTGGGATAATAATGGCTTATCTCAATTCTTTATCTTACATTAAGTGATAAATATTAAGATTATACTTAAATGATTTATAAATTAGGGAATTATTTATTATTAAATTGGGATTTTATTTAAATTATTTATTAATGTTAATTTATAGTGATTTTTAATATATTTTTGTTAAATAGAATTATTTGAATTATTATAGTATGAAGATTTTTTTTTCTATTATTATATTTTAATTCGTTTTAAACATATTTAAAATATGATTTCATCTTCATATGTGGAGGTTATCTACTTGCATATTCAAAGAGTTGTTTTTACCGTTATATGTGGAGGTTATCTATTTGCATATTCAAAAAGTTTTGATGTAGCTTTTGCTTTAAAAAATGAATATTGTGACTCTATGGTGAGAAAGTAATCTATAAATAGAGTTAAAGAGTTATTTAGAATAAATAGGAGATTCTTTCTCATTATCTATAACTAATCTTTGAGAGATTGGGTATACATTCCCTAATTATCACATAAACAAGAGTTTAATCTTGCATTTAGTGTTTTATCTCCATGGAGGTTCACTAAACAAAGGGAATACCTCCTCCTATGTGACGTTGATTATCTCTCCCTCTCAAAGGATTGCTAAACATTAAGAATTGAATCTTCATTACTTTAAAAATGCAGTCTTGTCGAATATACCAAAAACATAATAGGATTCTTTCATTGTGGACAAACTCAAGTACATGTTAGAGGGAAGTATTCCTCTATGGATGGTTAACAAGTTGATCAATAGCTACAATCAAATGCTTCAATCTATATATTTAATGATCTCTAGTCATCATCTAAAGAGTTCAAGAATCAAATAAATTCCAACCTAACTTCTAAGTATATAGTAAGCTTGTACTTTAGAGGTTCTATTATTGTAAAATTTGACAATTATGGAAGTTGTGGCAAGGTCTTGGAGGAGGGACTGTCATTTTGGAGCAAAGCTAGCCTCTTTTTAAAGGATAGTTTCTAAAATTGAATCCATCTTCAATGTTTGTCTCTTCAACCCCACTCTAGATTTGAATTTTCAATATCCGCCTACTTATTTTGGGATGAGACAATCTTTCAAAAGGCAACATAAATATATTGGGGATGTATAACAAGATACAAACCAATCAAGGAAGGTTATACACACATGTGCTAAAATTTGCATTGAAGTTGACTTGAGCAAAGGTATAGCAATGCATATTTAATTAAATATTCATGATTTTAACAACCCATCCATTTGATTACAATAATGATACTTTATGTGTATTTGTGTGCAAAGAGAATATACTCGAAAAGCACCTTCCCAACAACAAAATGATTATAAGAAAAATTGAAAAATAACAGCTAATTGGTGGTAGGATTGAATGAAAAATCAAAGATCATGAAAGAAGAGGTGTCCGAGTTTAGTCCCAATAAAATATTCTATGACACCCTCCAAGGAGTGTGTTATTAAGAATGACACAAACATGATCATGAATTACATGCCAAATCTTATGGGAAAAACAGGAAGCAACATGAATGAGATATTATGGATTTCAAAGAGAGCATTTTATTCAATCCAATAGAAGCAAGGTAGTTGGTGCTACTTGAGCCTCCCTAAGCTCTAAATAAAGTGGTTGAAAGCAAGAAATCTAAAAGAGAAATGCAAAGAAAGGAATATTGAGCTGTTAATATGTTGAGAAATATTTTTAATCATTGGAATTTAGTCTTCAAATCAAATGGGCCATATAAGAGTTCTACCTTTTTCTATTGCACATGTTTAAAGATATTGAATTCTACATGAATTGAAATTTTTTTAGATTTGTGTCCAAGAGACCTTCAAATAAAATAAAATGATCTAGTTGCTTTGTAATATGAGCATTTCTTCGTATATCATTAGGCAAGTTGGCATATGCTTTGTAGGGAGGATATCACAAAGGCCAATGTCATCAAAAAGGTCTATAAAGAACTTCGAGAGAGGGTCTTCCTAACCATATGGATCCCAAACTTAAAAACCCCACAAAGAGAAATTTAAATATCCCTTGGCAGTAATGTAACCTGTTACCGCTCAAACTAGCGGGGGTCCTAAAAGGGGATCCTTGAAGGGTTACTACTAGCCTAAGGGCAACAATGGACCGATAGCCCTTTTTCACCTTGGCTAAGGCTCCTTTATCTCTGCGAATTTTCACTGATGGGAGGAGACCCATTATGATAAGGATCACGAAATGGATGGACCAATGATAGGGTGAGGGGTGATCCTAGAAACCTATTCACAAGAGAGGCTCAAATATGTGCTTGCTTCTCTTGGAAGACAATATGTAAGGCTATTTGTGAAGGGCTTGGGGAAAATTTATAGGGTTAGGTTTTAAGTATGTGCCTTATAAAGGAGATCCCTAAGCCCTATAATTCTTGTCGAAACTTGGGTTCCATGTGATCTTTGAAGAATTAACCTTGATAGTGCATGGGACCACACAGGACCAAGTGGACTTGAGGTTCAGTCAAGGGGATAGGATTTAGCAACCAATGATATGCTTGATGTAATTAGGGAGGGGAAAGGGATCAATGAATGAATTTTCAATGAAAGACAATGCAAGGATACCAACGATGTTTCTAGTCTAAGGGAAACGAAGGGAAAGAATTGGTCTTCGAGCTATGGCTTATGATATCTCAAGATCCCACCATCAAAACCTCGTGAAATTTTGGAGGGCTTATTGAGGAAACAAATGTATGTGTATGTATTGATTGTATGCATATGGTGTCACAGTCTCAAAGCTATGTATGGTGAACTCTTATCTAGTGGGTATTTGAACTAATCTTGTGAAGGCAGAGGAGCATTAGTCATTATGGTTGATCACATGACTTAGAGGCTTCAAATGTACCTAAATCGATTCGTACCTTATATGAGTCATCTACAAATTTGTGAGCATACTTTTCAGATTTATGCATAAACCATGTGAGGGACATTGGTTTGTTGCAAAAAGAGTCATGAGATACTTAAAGGGGACTCAAGATTATGGGCTTAAGTACACCAAGGTGGATGACTTCTGTCTTATTGCACATTCTAATTCATACTTCAATGGGGACAAGGAAAACATAGTATCAACTTCAGGATATCTCATGAGTCTTGGATCAACAATGGTCTCCTGCACGGGGCTTCACTCAATGAATCTCTCACATTTCACGTGCACTCGTGGCATACTAAACGATACCCCTAATTTGATTACATATTGAAAAACACATGTATAAATCACATTATATAACCCCATTATGAATGAATGTGGTATGGTATTGCTCCCCAAATGAAGCCCTCATGGTCTCCTAGAGGTCACGCAAACAATCAGTTTCGATAGATTCAACAACAAAAGCAAAATATGTGGCATTCGCAGAAGCGACAAAGGAAATTGCATAGCTCAAGAAAATAATTGAAGGCTTGCAAGAGAAACAAGTGAACTCAACTCCTTTACGTTTAGATAATACTTCTGCAATCAAGTTGGCCAAGAACCCAAGATTTTGATCGAACCAAGCACATCAATATGAAATATCATTTGATTCGATATCATGTAGAGGCCAAAACTATTCATCCAATACATTGTTCTACGACTAAGCAAATTGTAGACATCTTCACCAAAGCTCTAGGAAGAGAAAAATTCGAAAAGTTCAAAATGATGCTTGGGCTAACAAAAACTCCTTCAAATTAAAGGGGAGAATGTTAGACATTGCAATCCTTCAAGATTATAGTTTAAAATAATTAGATGTAAAATTAGGTGAGGTAACGAATAATGGGTTGGGTTTTAATAACTGTCTTTTTATGTGATAAATTTGTTTTCATTTCTCAATGAATGACCATTAGAACTATTCGATCCTCAAAGAGTACAACCTTTCAAACCCATTTCCTTTTTATCTTTCCTAAAAAAATATCCTTGCTTAAATGACAATGAGCTTGAAAATAAATAAATAAAAAATAAAGCACTCTTTAATAGTCAAAAACTTCAAAAAATAAATAAAAAATACACATAATTTTTCCAAAATTCAAATTTTAAAATTTTACATTCTCTTGCACCTTCCTTGTGTGACCACAATATCTCCACAATTTGAGTAAAAGAAAAATAAAATCTATTTATGCAAAATAGAGAGTATAATGATTCTAAATTATTTCCTCCAAATTTACTAATTTGAATTATTGCCTCCAAATTTATGAATTTGGTCAAATTTTCACAAATCACTAAATCACTGTGCAATCCGAATTAAACCATGTGAAGAGTTTCAGATTTTTCCCCAATGAGGGAGAGCATTCTATAGTAATTGGATCCCCTTTTCCCCCTCCCCCATTGATTCTTGTATAATGACAATATGAGGGTAGTGAACTTGATTAATCTGTTTATAGCTAAGTTTTTTATAGGGTTGGCTAAGGACTTGCAATTCAAGGATACGATTTTCATTTTGAAAGAGATTCAACGCTTGAAGCTCTAAGGTGCAAAATGATATATATATATATATATATATATATATATATATATATATATATATATATATATATATATATATATATATATATATATATATATATCTATATCTATATATATATATATATATATATATATATATATATATATATCTGTGTGTGTGTGTGGAGCAAATTTCAAAATTTGCATATTTATGTTTCATTGACAAAAAGGATTTTCCCCCTCTCTTGGGGACATTTAGATGATCATTGCTATGAGGCCCCAATCCTCTACCAGAGTCTAAAAAAGGGATGCTTGACGAGTCAAAGAAGGGGGAAACAAAAAGGCGAGTAGAGCATCATAAATTGTAACAAGGGGGGAGGCTAAAGAGGAGGAGGGTAGCAGGGAAACAAAAGTAATAGGGAGAGAAGGGGGAATAGAGGGGAGGGAAGGGACGAAGGAGAACATCAAGGAGGAAAGAGAAAAGGAGAGTCTTTGGAAAAAAAATAGGTTTTCCCTAAGATCCAAGGGGGAGGAAGTGATTCATGAAAGGACACTAAAGCACAAAAACACAATAAGAGATAGGCAAGGAACTAGGAAAAGGAGGTTGTTGCTTGGGGAGGGAGGGCCCTACTATGAGGTGGGAGGAGCTTATCTGATAGTGTCTAGCAAACTCGATTAAAGTTGAAGATCAGGAGCACTCTTCCGTGCATGACACAAGGGAGAAAAAGAGGCTCTAGATTATGATATTCAAGGAGACACTTGAATGCGTGGAGTTTTGAGAGTTTTGCCATTGATGCCAAAGAAAATGTCATTGCTGAATTGGAGGTAACCCTTAATATGTTGCATGTCTCATGAGTCTTATTGAGAAATGTTCAAGCCTTCTTAAAAGACTGCCACCAAGGAATTCACTATCCCCTGAAGTTGACTATAATCCCTTGCCTAAGTGAACTATTCAAAAATCATGAGAAATTAGTCAGTTACGACTACCTCTCATGGAAATGGTCATACGTTTGAATGACTTACTTAACGCAGTTGAATCCCAAAAATGATATCTAATATAATGCACTGCGTAAATCCCCCATACTTAAATTCAAAAAGAGTCAAGGGATCTCTACTTGAATGGTTCATGAGGCACAATACTTGCTAAGGTTTTGCAAATGGGGTAGCAAGCTAAGTGGGCTTGATTGTGGGGAAAAACTCCACAGTTAAGCGCGCTTGAGCCAAAGGAGTTCTGGGATGGGTGACCTCCTGGGAAGTCCTGGTTATCAGGTGCAAGCCCCGGAAGTGATGATTGATGCTATGTGATTCGTTCTCCACATTTCACTAGTTTCAATCCCACTTCTTCACCCCTGTGAGCATCACCTGATGCAATGAGTGCTAAGTGAACTATTCAAAAATCATGAGAAATTAGTCAGTTACGACTACCTCTCATGGAAATGGTCATACGTTTGAATGACTTACTTAACGTAGTTGAATCCCAAAAATGATATCTAATATCACACAATGTGCTAAGCAAAAGCTTCAAGGCTCTCATAATGCGAGGAAGCAATTGCATAGTAAAAATGCAATAGAGTATGAATAGTGTAAACATGTGTGTAGCTCAATAAATAATAAACATATGTATGGCTATGTGTTGATTGTATGCATATGGTATCAAAATCTCAAAGATGTGTATGGTGAACTCTTATCTAGTGGGTATTTGATCCGACCTAGTGAAGGCAGAAGAACATTACTCATCATGGTTGATCACATGACTTAGAGGCTTCAAGTGTCCTTGAAACACTTTGTATCTTACACGAGTCATCTACATTCCTTGCATAGAAGATGACAATTGAGGTAGTGAACACATTATCTGATGATGGTTGGATGTCATTGTCCAAACATGGTTTGGGGGATGTCACTATTTGTATAAAGTCTTTGTCAAATTACATAAACCATATATCATTGTTAGATAGCCTATGTTCAATAGCCATGAGCATCTTGAGTGTAAAATCTTCCCTGCTTTTACAAGAGGTTTATATGGTAGACATCTTGAAGGAATGATTTTGAAGTATTTTGATCAAATGTGTTGTTGTTGTTGTTGTTTTTTGTTTTTTTTGTTTTTTGTTTTTAAGTATAGTTAAAGGCTTCAACCTAAGAGGATTGGTGTCCTCATATTGACCAAGTTGGTGCATGGATTGGCCTAAGATGTTTTTTATCCTCATTCAAGGTTGGCGCCTTGAAGAATTAAAGAACTTATATTACAAGTTGGAGCCCATATTTATAAGTGAGAATCAAAGTCCTCACTATATTTAATAAAATTATTATTTTTGTTCTACTTCTTAAGTTTTGGCTTAACCTTTTAACTAACATAATATAACAATTGTAAGAAGTATCAATTCACCCCCCTAGTATTTCCAACAAGGGTTGAGACATATTTGGACATACCAAAGCCCATGATTATGTTGTTTATGTGATAGATAAGTATTTTCCACCTGCGTGTTTGCTGAGACCCTTCTCTGGCACTGTAATTCTATAATGGTTAGTAATGGCAACAAAAATACATGTACAAACTACTTGTAATATGTTTCAACATATAATTTTCTAAGTTGATAGTCAGATCTGTCATTAGGTAATGGAGAGATTTTGCACTGATTTTTCAAACTATTTATCATTCATAATTTCAAACCCTCATCATATAGCCTATATCAACAAGCTCATCTGCTCTCCAAGGTCACCTTCAAATAATTAGGAAGTTGAGAATAAGGGAGTGTTTTCCAAATAGATTTGTTGACCTCAGAGTGCAACATACCAACTGTGCTTCCCACATACTCTCGAGGTGGGACATTCCTTCGACCAATCTAACAAACTCTTCAAAATAGAAACATGTGCCAAGATGGTAGCTCTCATTTAATAAATCCATATCTATTTATAATGAGGTCATGATAAGCTCATTAGATTCTACTTATAGTGGTTGTTCCAGCTTACACCTCAAGCCTTGAAAATGCTCTTTCTAAATTCAACTCAGCTCGTAATCCTCTCAACATTGCCTCAACTATGGTGGATGTTTAAGGGTTTAAAACAGGTCTAGATTGGTGCATTTCTATTCTCAAACCGCTTGATTCATCTTCCAACTTACGCTGAATCCAATGATAATTATGAGCATAAATGATTCCCTCCAACAGACTCCCATAAAAGCACTTAAAGCTGGGCTAGTGCTTTCATTCCCTCAAAAAATCTAACAATTTTGAAAATACATCTCAATTTTTTAATTTATATATTTTACTAAAAATATATTTATATTATTAAGATATATTTTTTTAAAAATATATATATATATATATAATTAATATATATTGAATCAATAATTTTTTATTAACCCATTAAATTAAACAAAATAAAATAATTAATAAATATTAAATCAATAGATCCTAATTAACCCATTAAAATCATGTAATTATTACATAAATCAAAAATCGATCGGGCACTTTTCAAACAATTTGGTGGGAAATTTTCAAATTTCAAGCGCTTCTGGAACAGTTTGGTGTTGAAGCATTTTGGGACACTTTTCAGCGAACAGATAAACCGTTCGAAGAGCATTAGCTGGTGCACACATTTACAGATAGATGATTAACTCCACTATCCTCGGGGAGTATCGTGGAGCATTAACAGGTGTGGTGCTTCTGGCAATAACCCTTTCACACCATAAGACATGTTTACAAGCTATGCAGTTACAGCCATTCCTTCTGCGAGGCCCGATCTTCCGTGGATTTTGCAAGGCCCGATCTTCCATGGTTTTTGCCTAAAACAGGTATTTTTTTCTTCTTCTCAAAAATTATCTCTTTGAATAAAATATCATCTCCAGTAGGTGAAAACGGAAAACGTTTCTCCGGCCTGTCCTTGATAAGGATTACGTTTTTCCCTGCAGAAAAGATAGGTGGTAGAACTGCAGGGCACTTCAATCGAAATTTTTTCCTTTAAGTTAGATTGAATACACAAGCAATTTCTCCCAGTAATGGGAAATGTAATGCTCGAGACAATAACAAGGGTCAAACTAATTGACCTGAAGTTTAACCTTCAAAACTAGGACACCAGATAACCTGAACTTTAACCCTACTTTCAGAACATGACAACACGTAGAAGGCACACTAGTCTAGATATGCTCTTTAGTAGTCCATGCCACCCATACCGTCTCTCATACCTGGGACTTCCCTCTTATCCTTCAGAATGACAACAATGATACACTCTGTTGTGGTTAACAAGGAAGACACACTTGCAGCATCAACCAAAACAGATCTGATCACTTTCAGGGGATCAATAATCCCTGCCTTCACCTTATCAATGTATTCACCTTAGTCAGCATCGTAGCTAAGGTCAAGATTATATTGCTTAGTAATTTCCCAACAACCACTGCACCTTCCACACTAGCGTTTGCAACAATTGTACATGAAAAAATCTTCAATCATATATGCAGTTTGACCTTCTTGAGGCAGAGTTCGTCATTTTTTCCTGAGGCAGGATTTGGACCCTTTCCTGAAGTAATTTTGGCCTTCACTTCCTTATTTTTATGTGATGCCAATTCATGCAGATATGTAGACTAAATTGTAACATTCTTGACAATATCTTAGAGATCGTTTTCTTTCAAAAACAATGTTACCTTGGCTTTTGATGACACCTATATGGAGGCACCATCTAATTTTCCTCAAATTTGAGACTTGATGCTGCCATCTCTGAGATCTATTTTACGAACTTTTCAGATATGAAAATGAAACAACAAAAATATACCTGCAAGAGTGGTTAGTCCTTCAAGCAACAATAATGAAACCCTCTAACTGCTGGTCTTTGATTCTGGTAGTTGATCTATTGTTGTAAACCCATGAGGATCTCAATTAGAGATGATCCTCTTATACCATGTGAAATTTTTATTATTCAAGAGGACAACTGTCTTGTGTTTCTTTCTCAAATAACTCAGATCTTGAATTACTTTAATAACTGAATGAAATTCTGAACATGCAACAGTCACACATATAACTGGAAAACCTAAACAATGGACTCATAATAGCTTTTCAAGTACACACATAATTCTGTCCTTCAAATCAGCTTATCATTAATGATCAAAACTTACAAGGACATGTCAAAATTGAGGTTTTCAGCTTCCTGGACACTCAGATCTGCTCTATCTCCTTGCTAGATACTCAAACCCACACTTTACTGAATTGCTGTACAACACTGTTCAATATGGATTCTGATCTGACCTTGGCTCCTCTCCTGTGCTTTGAATCTGCTCAGCTGATCTTTCTCTGATCTCTTGTCTTTTTGATGTCCAAAAATGTTTGCATACAACTTCTCTCATCTTGTTCTATTTATGCTCTCAGACTCTAATTGAGAAAATTAATCTCCCCTATCTTAGCAACTAATCTCTTTAATCCGAGCAACCAGCTTTTCTCAACAATTATGTGTACAGCTAAGTTAGATCAAGTACAAATCACTAATATTCCAAAAATATCTAGAATATTTCATTTAGATTTTGAAGAGTTAGGAGATCTAGTGAAATTGATCTTTCACTTTTATTTACTAAGTGAAATTACAATATGGTATTATTTCACAGTTTTACTAGGTGGTCACCAAAAGTTGTCTAGAACCACTTCTCACACATTGACACCTTACATGTGTAAGAAGTTCCTACATGAGTTACACTTATCGACATAACCTGTATACCTTGCACCTAGTTCCAAATCAAAGCAAAGGTCTTAGCAGAATGCCATTTCTCACATGCTGCTGGTCACACTGGCTTCTTTAAGACATATAACAACAAGAGTAATTTCTTTTAGAATGGACTCTAATAAGAGGTGAAAAATATTTGTTGCTTCATGTGAGACTTATTAGAGGAATAAAACAGAGACTGTGAGAAGTCCAGGACTAATGTATGCCTTTCCCATTCCGAATAAAAGGTGAGAATCCATTAACATTGTCTTTAGAAGTTTGCCTCAGGCCGGAGGGAAAATCTCCATCTTTGTTATTTCTAGGGTGCTACTAACAAATTCTCACACGTTGTTGAACTATTCATGCCACATGTTTATAGGCTTCATGGATTTAAGAAAAATCAGTTTAGATTTAGAAGAGCCAACTAGGTTTAAAGATAAATTTAAGGCTGAATGACAGCTTTAGGGTAACAAAAATTAGTGGTATTAATTTGAAATTTTAACAAAATAAAGTTTATTGTGTAAAATTGGCTATCCCAGATGCAAGAGATAAGTGAGCCTGCCTGAAGGCTTTAGACGGGCTCTTAAGCCTGATACAAAAGTATATTTGGGAATGTTTTCATGTGGGTAATCTATGAGAAACAGATTCCTAGGTCAAGTGCAGTGTCCATATTCCTCTTGGACAAGCATGGATTCACATCTAAACCTATCTAGGAAAGCATTTTGGGGTAATGCTTCAAAAAATATGCCTCGAGTGGCTGCACCATGGAGCAAACTTTCATTGGCGTAAGGTGTGAATTTTGAGGGTTATTTATTGGCGTAAGGTGTGAAATCTGAGGGGTATTTATTCTGTGAACTCTGAGGTGTATTTATTCTGCCAAAATTGCTCAGGACATGCACCATGGAGCAGAGTTTCATTGGCATAAGGTGTGAATTTGACGGGTATTTATTTTGCCAAAATTGCTCAGGACATACACCCAATCTAATTTAATTAAGATCAAAGTGAGAATGGAACCCTGGTGGACAACAAAACACTTGTTCACCTCACTAGTGAGTCAATCGCCCATTGGCAGGAAAAGCCATTTTATCCTATATATTGTTGAAGCATTTTCTTTTTCATATTAATAAAAGCTTTGTTTTGAGGGTTGTCCACAAATATTTAAATGTTGTTCTTCTTTATTGTCAAATATTCAACGTTTTATTCCAAAATTCAGAATTTTGTTTCAGATTTCAGGTATTTCAAAACATTTTTTTCCCAGGGAAAAGTATCGTAATTTTCATTATCAAGGAAAATTACATGTTGTAAATGCCATAGGCATATGCAGAAAAGTGACCGTGGTCATCTGAGAACTGTTTTGTACTGTAGAAATCTATACAAAAAACCCAGAGAAGGGTGTGCTGATAGTATCTGATCATATACATTATTATTTACATATTCAAATTTTTTCAAAATTTCACCCATGGTGATTACTGTTCTGTAGACAAAACCTAAATAACAGAAATAGATAAGTTAGGGCTTGTCAACCCTCTGCAGTTCCTGATCCATGTATGGTCTATGGAAATACTAGTAGATCTATTTTGGTGTGTGCTCCCTGATCAACCATTCCACTCTAGGATGCGTTGCCACTTTTGAAAGCTGGTATGTAGGTTCATTGCACTCCCTGTAGATATGAGCACATGAAACATGATCAAAATTTGTTTTTAAAAACAAAAAATCATCCAATATGGTTATGAGCATATATGCATTGCATGTAGAAATGCAGTTGAACCAGTTAATAACAATCTTGGAGTCCCCATAAACTTGTAAATATCTACAGTTTTTGTTTATAGAAAAATATAAAAGATGACGAAGTGTAAGGAGCTCCGCAAAGTTATTTGTGCCATCTCCTAACCCCATACAAATATGGAAATAATGTGTCTCAGATATATGGAGGATAATGCCACTACCACAACCTTGTTCCTGTGCTGATCCATTGAAATAGGCCCAAGGGTGCGCTTTGTCTATGACCTCCGGGGTGATGGTTTGAATCTTGGCAACCTGTTCATCATCCGGAATTTCCATATAACTGTTACAAATCTTAGGAATAATCAAAGGCCAAACTATATGCTTCCCACGAAATATGTTGTTGTTCTTGCTCATCCATATGTGCCAGCACACCATTAATGGAAGATTTCGGGATCTTGGGTTTGGAGCTTCAGCCCACCATCGGTTCCAGGCATTTAGTATACCATTGCCACCCCAAGTAAGTGATAAATTAGGAGTATGTAACACCTGCGCCTAGACCTGTTGTGTTGTAGGGCAGGAGAGAAAGAGATGGTGATTTGATTCCTCCTCGTCACGACATAATACACACCATGTAGGTCCCTGAAAAGATTGTTTTCTGAGATTATTTCCGGTCGGGGTTTTGTCCATAATGATGTTCCACATCAAAAGACGAGTACTCGACGGGCCTTTTAGCTTCCATATGCTGCTCCACCAACTATCCAAAGAATTAGGTTTATGGCTAGCATGGATAATAGGATATCCATCCTTTGGAGTATAGATCCCCTTCTGTGCAAAACCCCAAATTAGTTCGTCATCCTCATCCCTTAGTCTCACATGGGATTCAATTAAAGCCGCCAAATATCTCCTCCACTCCATATGCCATTGATCTGGTATATCCAGGGCCTCCACTGGTATATGTAGTGGTGTTGTATAGGTCCCACAGATCTGTGTGATGTTTGCCACTCCATTATGATTTAGGAAGGAAATCAAGCCAAGAGGGAGATGGTGTGAGTTGCCGTAACGAATCCATGGATCAGTCCCAATGCAGACAAACATACCGTTTCCGATCTGCCAAGTAAGATCCCTTCTTATGATGGGAAGGGTATTTATAACAACCCTCCAAATCACTGATATTCCTTTCTTGTTCCAAGCAGGTAACCTTAACCAGTCCATGACTGTGCGTGACCATATGTATTTATAGGTAACCACCTCTGACCAAAGGCTCTTGTGCTTCAGGAGAAGCCATCCTAATTTCATTGCAAGTGCTTGAGGAAAGGCAGAGAGGTTCTTGAGGCCCTAACCTCCCCATTTTTTGGGAGTTGCAATTCTACTCCATTTGACCCACACATAGGGTTTTCCCTCCTTGTGACCCTTCCATAAGAAGTGGCAGCAAACTCGTTGAATCCTTTGTAATATACTTTGGGGGATCCAGGCCAGAGACATCCAGAAGACTGGTGTTGGTTCCAGAACCAATTTAATGAGCACCAGTCTACTTGCTCTGGGTAATAGATGATGGCTCCAAATATTTAATCTTCTTTCCACCTTCGCAATCAACCAGGTCTAATCTGCAATTTTGTATCCATCTGCTTTTATCCTGAAACCCAAGTACTTCAATCCATCCTCCATTGTCAAGTTTTGGAAGGGGAAGTTTTGGAGTGCATGATAGGTCTCCTGTTGAGTACAAGATGAGAGAGATACAGTGGATTTGGCCCCATTTATTTCCATCCCTGTTGCGCCACAAAAAAGATTCAGCACTTCAGAGAGAGTGTTGTTGTCTTGAATGCCTCCATCTAAGAAGATGAGCATGTCATCCACAAAAAACAGATGTGTTAGAGTGCATTGCTCCATGATCTTGAGACCCTTGAGCCTCCCGGCTCTTTTTTCTGATGTAATCAGCCTGCTTAAGCCTTCCATCACAATAAGAAAAAGCAATGGGCAGAGAGGACACTCCTGCCTGATTCCTCGCTCCGTCTGAAAGGAATGGGAGACTGATCCATTGATTAAGGTTCCAAAGGATACAGATGTAATGCAGCACATTATCCATCTGATAAAAACCAGTGGAAAGCCCAGGTGAGTAAGGATCATCCTTAAGAATAACCAGCTGACCCTGTCAAAGGCCTTTGAGAGGTCAATCTTGAGCATCACCCCTTTAAGCTTCTTTTGTTTGATGGAGTGTAAGGCCTCTTGTGCTGTGCCGATGGCCTCATGGATTTGTCGATTGTGTAGGAAGGAAAACTGTTCCGAGGAGATGTTGCTCGATAGGATCAGCTTGATGCGGTTAGCAATGATCTTCGCAATAATTTTGTATAGGCAGTTACATAGGGATATAGGCTTGAAGTCATTGAAGGATGGCGGGGAGTCCATCTTGGGAATGAGGGCTATATAGGTGGAATTTATAGGTTCAACATTTTGCCGATGTACAACATTCCTTGATCACATCGGGTAGATTTGGTCCAATAATGTCAAAGAACGTAAGATAGAATTCCACGGACATAACATCTGGCCCCGGACTTTTGTCCTTCTTAAACCACTTCAGGGTGCCCTCCAGTTCCCCCATAGTAACAGGTTTTATGAGATCCTCCACCAAGTCAGGTTCCAAAAATCTGGGAAAATGCCCTGCAATGCGAATGATATCAATTAGAGGTGTGCCTAGTGGGGCTTTGAACAACTGCTTGAAGTGAGTGTTACCCAGCCGTGCCAGCTGATTATAAGTTTTAGCAATCAGACCCTGTTCCGTAGGCATTTGCTAGATAGTATTGTTGGCTTTCCTTCCATTTGCAAATTTATGGAAGAATTTTGTATTGCCATCCCCCGCTTGTAACCAAATTGCCTTGCCTCTGGGTCTCCAAGTTTCTTCCCAATCCAGTAGAATCCTTGATCTCTGGGTTTCCAAGTCCACAAGGTGTCGTTTTGCTGCTATATAGGTGTACCCTCTTCCCTGTTCATCCATTAGAGTGGCCAGCCGATTTTCAATGTCACCAAGGGTATGTTCCTCCTTGGCCTTTTTCCTTTTGGTCCAATTTATGGATAATCGCTTGAGTTTGATCAGGTTACTATAGAAACCCTCAGCCTTCCTCTAGACATTTGGTAAGGGATGGGCCTTCCAAAATTCCGAAACCAACCTGAGATATTCAGGGTCCTTTAACCAGGTCGAATTAAACTTAAAAGGAGCCCTAGGTTTTTTGAAGGAGCCTGCCACTTCCAGATAAATAGGGGAATTCTTTGATATTCCTCTAGTGCCCACCCAGTGTCTGTAATTTGTGAGGGAATTAAGCAGATCTTCATGAATGAGATACCTGTCTAGTCTCCTCCCCAGAGTTGCATCTCTAGTCCTTCTGTTGTGCCAGGTTGGCAGCTTCTTGTTCATAGGGACATCAATAAGACCATGTTGCTCCAAGAGGATGCTGAGCTAATCCAAGAGTGGATCCAGCTGTGAGTGGTGTCCCCAGAATTCTTCATGTCCGATGGAGAAATTAAGATCTCCCCATAGAATAGTGGATTGGTCTATCAGGGGATTCTCAAGGAGCTGCTGCAAGAAATCTAATATACTGTGATTGGGTGCATAAATGTTGATAATACAAAGATTTCTACCCAATTCAGCTGAAAATATATCGATACCCAAGAAACCCTGACCTCCCCAAGTCGATGTAACCTTGATGGTTCGAGGGTTTATCCCGAGAGCTAGACCCCCGGATCTCCCAACAACATCCAAGGCTTGAAAGTGCCACCCTGGCATGATAGTTAGAAGGGTCCTAACAATCAGCTCAAAGCTACTTAGGGTTTCTTGAAGAAAAATAATGTCACAATGCTCACAGCTCAAGAGTCTCTTAAGGGCCAATTTTTTAGAGGGACTAGCTAATCCCCTACAGTTGAAGAAGAGCCACTTCATGCCAGAACATTACCAAGGGTGTTTGGTGCTCTAAGTACCCTTTCAATGGTGTTCTATATGCCCTAAGCTACATCATCCCCAGCAATCTTAATGGCTTTGGACATCTTGGAAGGCCTCCCCCGGGTGGGTTTATGCTCAACATTAGAGGGTGTGATACCCAATCCAAGCAAGTCAGGGATTTCTCAGTGGCGGGAACGGAGGTTGTAGGAATGTGAACCCGAAGCAAATGGGGAAATAGGATTTTGTTGGAGCCCCTGTCTAAAGACAGCCGGGGGGTGGTGGAAAAGATAGGCAATGGGTGATCACGTGCACAGGTAATGGGAGAGGTAATCAAACAAGGTGAAGATGCAGATGATGCCAATGAGAAAAAAATATTGATTAAAATTCAGTGCAGAGGATAAGGGAGAAGAAACTGTACCCGATGTAGGAGCAGCCTCCGTAGCAGATTGGGATCTAGTCATAGGAGGGGAGATTGGCGGCATCTGGGAAGCACTGGATGGATGAGCAGTGACCCCAGCCACATTCTTTGGACTATTCGGACCTGTGGGCTACTCATCCACAATCGGGTCTTCTGTCTGGTGATGTTTGGTTCCCTTTGTAGCAGCCGGAGTAGTAGGCATGAGCAGTGGGCATTCTTTAAAAAGATGTCCAACCTTATGGCATCGTCTACACCTGAATGGAACGCCTTCATAATCAAGATTTTGTCAGCGAGAGAAATGCCTCCAATGTAGGGTAATATTTTCCTCCAGGCCTTCTCTGGTGTCCAAATGAACCAGGATGCGAGCCATAGTCATATTCCTTGACGTTTCATAGGACTGATCATGTTCCAAATAGGTACCTAGTGCGTTGCCTATGCGCTTAAAAACGACTGGAGTCCAGTATTGCATCGGAAGGCTTGGTAATCGAACCCAAATCGGCCCAACTCCCATATGTTCCCTCTCAGGATCAAATAAGGGATCCCATCTTTTCAGCAGAACATGGGCTAATTCGATATGCCAGAATCTAGAGAGTATCCAGTCCGTGTACTCTTCCTTGTGGAAACGAAGGGCAAACCATCCTCGCACAAGCACCTGAATGGTGGGTAATTCTTTGAGTAAAGAACCCCAAATCTCCGAGGTCTAGAGACGAAGTCTCTCCACAATATAGTTCCGCCCCCGAACTCGGCCCACCAAGACCTTCTTGGCTGTATCAACAACTTCTTCCATCGAGAGGCCTTCGCCCAAGGATAGGTTGATGTCCCTGTCAACAGCTTTTAGGCACCTTCCTTTCTTTAGCTTGTCAGATCTACGAGCCATTGGATAGTCCCAAATATGTCCCCATATGCCCTGGTTAACTGTCTGTGGGGTGGATGGGGTCGATTTATGGTTTGAGACTAGGGAGCTGAAGCATCCAAAACGGATAGGGGTGCTGGGAGATGGGCCACCAAGATTAAGGGTGCTACCGGATAGTGCAGGGACAGGGTAGGTAGCAGTCCCAGGAGGGGGGATGCCAGAGGAGGAAGGGTTGTAGGGTGGGGCAGAGATGTGGGGTAGACATGGCAGTGGCATGTTGAAAATGGGCGATGGTTGCAGGCAGGTACCGAGGAGATTCAAGGTAGTCGGAGAAAGCGATGGGCAGTCCAAGCCGGAGGCGTCTTCGATGTTGACAGAGGGCAGAGGATGGGGCACAGATGGCCCAGGTCGGTCCAGTGCAGAGCTAGTCACTGACAAAGGTCGCAGAGATGTGGCAAAATGACCGCCCGACACGGCGTGATGGCGAGACCAAATGACCTCATGGGGATTGGGGTCCTCGGTATAGTCCACCTCGTCCAGGTCCATTGCAACTGACAGGAAAATGGTCGATGGTGGTTACAGACTGTGAGGAAGGCAGGAGGACCATAGGAACGGAAAATGCTAGAGAGCCTGCGGGAAGGAGGTAAGGTTGGACGGAGTTTGGCGAGCCGTGGAGGTTAACCCTTACAGTCAGGCGCTTGGCAGCGGTGCCACAGTAACTCCATTATCACTGACCATCAGAGCTCTGCTAGGGTTTCTTTTCCTCTTCGTTTTCCGCCATTTTCAAAACAATTATTTGTTTGTGTTCTTGTCTATAATTTTTTTTGGAATAATTTATAAAGATGTAACAGTCAGGTGGTTTCAGATTTTAGATGTTTCATCAAGTAAATTCCAGTATAATACTGTATTCCATCTTTGTTTATAAGACATTATTTGTTCAGGAACCTAACATGTCATATTTGGCCATGATATAACTGTTTACTATTTTAGTATTACAGTGAATTGATCAATGGACATAGGGTGCTTGTAAGAGATTAACTGCATACATGAGATACATTTTGGGCCTATTTGGGTACACCAAACTTTATTAATAAGATATTCAATACCTGTTCAGGTACACCAAACTTTGTGTATAAGATCAACAATAAAGAGAGTTACTTTACTTCATTCTTACTCCAGAATGAAGTCTTTTCTCTTAACCTGTCATTAACTCTGTCAGTATTAACTATTTAACATGTTCTTTAATTTGTTTAAGCCATCAGCAGATTGTTGTTGTAGTGGGTGCATTTTTAGTGGGAAGATACCATTTTGTTTGAACGCTTTATTTAGATTATTTTTTACACAAATGTTCTTATGAACAATATTTCTATGGATGTCACCGTTTGTTAAAAGTGAGGACTCATAAATAGTGAGCACCTTATTCACATCCACCTACTCATTCTTTAAACTTTATATTGAATCACAATGAAGGAAATTCTAGGGATGTTCCTCGCTTTAGTGCTCTGTTCTGATTACCGAAAGAACAGGGATCTTGGCAATGATACAAAATTTCCTGTTACGAGGGGCTGCAAGTATTTTTGGCATGCACTTTCAGGATATACGACTGGTTTGATTGTTGCTCTTGCTGCAGGAATCTTGACACGATTACCACAGCCTGCACTTCTGTATTTGGTATTGATTAGCATCATGCACTTTAAAGTTTAAACTGGATAACTTACAAGTTAAAAATATATTTCTATGGCATCTTCATTGTGCTCTGGTATTCCTCAGTTACAAACTAGAAAGTTTTCATGTCATTGTCTACTTTGAGAATATGAATGAACTTGCATAGATTCCTTTTGAGAATATCTTATTGGGGACATGTTTTAATTTTTTTTTTGTCAGTTCACTCACTTATTTCTTCCATTTTCTTTTTAGTATCCTTAGATGAAATGGCATTTTTTAATTTTTGGAATGGGTTATAGTTGTTAGGAAGTATTGAATAGTTCAGAGAATTCCTTCTTTCATGTATGAAGGTAGTTGTTTACCTTTGGACACATATTAATGGAAAGTGTATTCTGTCTCCAATTAAGAGATTTTTGGAATTGCCTTGCACTATATTATAATCAGTATTTTGACCTTTAATCAAAATGAACGAGTACGTCTTCCACAATTTTCTAGGGTTCTAACATTAGAAAATACTCTGACTGCATTTGATTTCGTGTATAAAACGTATTTTCCCATTGGATGTTACATGGTATTTCTGATGCCTGCCTCTAGTATTGTTGTCGTCTGGAGTCAATGAGTTTACACCAGATTCTTTGTTTAGAGACTTGAGGGGTTTGGATGTTTATAATATTGTGTAATTGCAGTGATGAATGGATTGAGTTTGACCCAAGTAATGGTACAAAACTTTTGTTTAAGGTCCATTTTTGTCGATTTAACTTCATCCTATTGCCATTGAAAAATTAGAGCCTTCAAGGTCATGCAAATTTGATCCAGAAGACCAATAATACCCACAAATGGTCGTTTCTCATTAAAAAATTGAACACACAGTGAGGGGAATTAGAAAGATGGAACCTGATTGTTTTATAGTGGTCCACTCACTATAAGTAACGTCTTAGTCTCTTAGAGTCTGTTTATGAAATATAATGCCCAGAAATTGATACACAGACACAACACTTCATAACGGTGCTTGTATCACCATCAAACCCTAAACCCCATAAGATGAGTGGTCAGAGCAGCCAGATCTTGTTTATGACTAGGTTGAGGAAACATCCTCTTGCTGGTTTCGAGATCATTTTGACCTATATCATCGATCATTCCAGAGTGCACCTTTTCTAGGCCCCAAAATTGTCCCTCAGCGTCGACTTCATGTGGATTTGTTAGAGGTTCGTTGTCTACATTTCCTTTTAAAAATCTAGTGCATGAATGATTGTCCACATGTTCATGAAGAAGAGAACATCTTTGCATTTGATTTGGTCCAGAGAAATTTTTTATTTGGTCAAGCCTGTATTCTTCATCAATTATTTTCTTGACATCGTTTTCATTCTTGGCACTGTAGTTGTATATGTCATCGAGGGTTTCATTACAGGTTTCATCAATATTCTGGGCTGTCCAACTTTATTATTGTCAACAATAGAGCCATCTAGAGGTGGAAATGGATCTGTATGACTGAAAGCTTCAATAATTGTGTGTTTATAACATACCCTTTTTTCGTCTACCAAGGAATATCCATCACATATGTCAATAACATTTTCTTCTAGATGAGTATTGACAGTAAAAGGAAGAGACTTCCCTATCCCATCAGGCTTGAGGAATAAATTCAGATTGTAGGCATAAAAAATAGCAGGACTGTCGGATTCCATGATATAGGATCTTTGAGGATTGAACTATAATATTAATTGTTTCTTCATTCAGATAATAATAATGGTCACATTATTACTTTGCTGGCTTTGAAAAACCTTTTGAGTTTATTGACCTCAAACTGTAGGAAATCATGATTTCTTCCATTTATTTCTTACATGATCATGATTAACATCAAAGTGCAACGTGGGGGTTACATTACTCCTCAAACTCACAATGAAATGTTGAGGTGCCAAGTATATTACCATGAAAGTCTACAGCTCCCTTAATTTCAGTGTCTATTGAAATAGGATTAGTGTGATTGAACTATATTTCTGTGACCTCAAAAGTGTTTTCAGGATTTAAATTATCAGCAAGGGAAGCATGATCTTCATCATCCTTTTCATATGGTTGATCTTTTGCGGTAGAAACATGGTTTCTACCTGTCTAGAACTGCATTTGGGTTGTATCATTGGTGGAAATATTAAAAAAATCTTCATTTCCTCTGTTTATCACTTTGTCATGTAGGAAATCATGACTGGCATCCTCACAATGGTGAAAATTATTATCATGCTCCTTGTTTTCATGCAAATCATTCATAGAATCTAGGACAGATACATCAACACATAGTTTTTCTTTGATGAGGATGGGGTTTAATGTGGGGCCACGTTGGTCACAAGTAGCCTGTCCATCAAGAACTAATCTTGTGAATTTGGAGGGTCTTTTTCAGTGATACTGTTATCATCTTCAAGAGAGGTGGGAGCTTCTTCTTCTTGTACGTCTACTACAAGGTCTTGAAAGGTATTTTCATATCATCGGAACCCAGGGCCCCAACGCTTGAAAAAGCCCTCAATTAGACTAGCAATAGAAGATATTCCCTTTGGACTACCGGATCTAACCCAAGCCTTTTGTTTTTCCTCAAGATAGTATAGAATTAACCTCATGCATAACGTATATATATTCTTTTGAGAAGAGTATATATATTCTTTTCAATCCATGTCCTTGCCTTGCAGGACCTTGAGAGGGGTATATAGATTCTTCTCAATGGAAAACAGTTTCTGTTTGTATGATTGTTTATGATCTAATCATCTGCAGAATATCATAGTGCAAGGATTGTTAGGGGATCTATATTCAAAAGAAGGCTTGTGATAATATCCACTATCAAATCAACCAAGGGTAGGCTTAAAATATGAAATTGAAAAACATTTTACTTCCTAATTCTCCCTACAAAAGAATTTTCAATTGCAAAGACTAAGCACAAAGAATATTGTGTGACTAGTCTTTGACCTTGGGTAAGCTAGCTGCTACCCTCTCAAACATGATCAATGATGATGGTAAGTCTTGGGATTACACAGATTCCAGTGCGAATTCTATAATGCTACCTAGTACTTTGTCAATCTAAACATTTTGTATAGGTTTAAAAAGAATCCATCACAAGAGCAATCATTGAGAACCAACTTAAACAAAGGTATTATCAAGTTTATACCCAAACCCAATGATTCCAAAGTGACTATGAGTTGGAAGCCTATCACTCTGTTGAATGTCGCATGTAATAGTCTTACCAAAGCTCAATGCTCATAATCAAGCATATTCTCATGATTATTATCAAACTTGGGCAGACTTGTTTCATCAAAGGGCGATTCATCATCGCCAATATTATTGCAGTCTGTGAAGGCATGGAATGGCCCAGTCGTTATGGCCATAACATCCTTGTCATCAAAACCAGCTTTGAAAAAACCTACGTGATAGCGCGGTATCCCTTTATTCTACCTCTTGCATTTGAGCCAATTTCTCTAAAGGCTTTTAAGATATTATTCACCAAGACCTAACCTTGCCTCTCTCTTAAAGAGTGTAAACCAAAGTTAATCCTTTTTCGATCAAGTTGTCAAACAGAGGCCAATGTATGTCTGATATCTCATAGGGTCAAGAAAGGTGTCATTAAAATGGATTCATCTGCACAAACCATATCCAAATAATCTTTTGAATGGGCTAAAACTCATTGTTCTAGATTGGAGTCAATTGATAATGTATTATAGATTACTTAGGCATTTTCTGCAAGGCCCTTAGCTCTAAACATTCAATGAGTGAAAACCTATTTCTATAGGTAGAACTCACAAAACATGCTCGATTGACTTAAAGGTAGAGCTCACAGAAGATGCCAGATTTACTTAAAACACAAGGGTGGGTTTGGGTCAAGTCAAGCCAGATTTTTAAATTCCTAGGAATTCCTTTTCTTTTCAAGAAACACGTGAGGAAAATGGGATATGCTTATCCAAATGTGGGAAAATAATTTTGGTAAATGGATTTATAAGCCCAAGACCTTAGCAGCATGATTTCAGATCTGTGCTAAGTGTTGGCTTCTATGCATGTTATTCTTTATTGTGGGTGCCCTTGGTTGATTCTTTGTGCCAATTTTGACGGGGGGATGGGTTTCAACTTTTCATAGATTCAGGAACCTTTAATATAGATGGAGGGAATGGAGTGGCTTTGGTATTCCCAGGACATCAGTAGAACTGTGGTTGTGTGTACCTTTAATGTATTTGATGACCACTATAAATTTTTGCAAGAAGGCAATCCAGTTGAAATGATGTCTTTGGTGCACCTTGGAGTGGATTTGAAGGAATTAGAAAGGCTTATGATATAAAATGATAATTGTCTCTTGTCCCAATAATTTAAGTTATTGATGTTATGCATAACAATTGTTGTTATATTCGATATTCTGCCAACATACCATGCAGATTTTGTTTTTCAATGTGTATTCATGTATTAATTCAATTGTTTTAAAACTATTTTATGTGATCAATGATATGCAGAGGCACTTTCATGGGTGCTTCAGATCCTAAAAGGCTAAACTTGCATACACAGGAGTTTATATATAAAAGTGAAGATATGACAGGAAGTAAATTTTATCATGCTCTAATAACCAACTAGGGTTTTGGTGAACAACCTTTTGAAAATATGGTCTAATGGTTCTTATGTGTATTTGTATTCCTGTAGCAGGATAGTTCCTGTTGTGGGGAAAAGTGCCTATGCAGGACGACCCTATCCACCTAAGGTGTGACAGTGCCTTTGCAACAAACAAAATAACTACTTGAGTATTCTTCCTTATGAATGATGAACAAAGAAGGAAGGGATGAACTAACCGTTGTCTTCCGCTAGTTCCCTTGGCCCAGTTCCTTCTCTCTTTGATAGCTTTCAACCTCTTGCTCCTTCACTGGCTCAGAAGCACAATACCTGCAAGATCAAAGAAGAGAGAGACTACACAAAGATATATGTTCATATGCATAAAGGCTTAGGATCAGATAATAAGAAAAACATACTAATGCAACATACATCAAAGATACACAAGTATGTAGGAGAAACTCAAATGGTTTTATTGATAGAGTAATAAAGGTTCAGGAAGAGATACAACCAAATGAGGCCCGATCCAGCATCACCTTCCCAGCAAAGGAATCCCTTCTTCACCTCCTTCAAAGCAAATCACCCAATAGTTCTAATCTCAATCCACAAACCAACAGCAATTCTCTGCAAAGTACAAAATTCCAGCCTCTGGATCTCTGGGATGAGGGATCCATATATAGATATTTGCAAAGAGGATGAGTCAGCTTGTCATCTGACTAGTGTCCTTTCTCTTTGTCAGTTCTTGCTTCCACTTAGAGAGTGAGAGCCTTCCACTTGGAGACTGAGAGCCTCTTACTCATCCTTGGTCGAATTTAGTGAGGCAAGTGTCATTGGAGAAGATTCTGGAAGCTTCCAGTGTCTTTCCACCTCGCATGATGACTTTGCCACTTGTCATTTCCCGCTCAACGCACCCTAGTAGTGCATTTAGGTGCGTTACAACGCACCTAGCTAGTGTACTGGGGTGCTATGCAACACAGGCAGCTAGTGTAGCCTTTGAAATGATCCTGATTTGACTGGTTCTGAGCAGTTTCTGGTGGAGAACTTTTGGGAGGAGCTGTAGTTTGCTGACCTTGTTCCTTTAGGGGTAGGAACAACATGTTTAGGGACTTTGGATCCCTTGTATTATGGACATTTCATGCTCAGAGCTGTAAGGCACAAAAATGTCTATAACAGTTGCCCCCTAAAGTATGAGGCCGTTTATCGGGTGAAATGCTTTATTAGGAGGATCCGAAGTTCTTCCGATGCTGGGAGGAGACCTGTAATAATATACAATACAATACATTATCTTCATACTTGCTTTTCATGATCTAGCTGAGGCGGGCATTCCCATGCTCAGCTTTATAAATTCATTTACATGTACATTGGACAGACAATCGTCTGATGGTAGACTGATGATTCTGATAGAGCCATCATCCTTCTGGTAGGATGATTATCTGTGCTGCAATGCTGTACATTTCAATGTCTTTATTTTCCTGAATATATATCGCAGCCCGGATGGATGAAACTAGATCCGGGGTCTTCATTCTCATCCGATCTTCACTCTAAGTACAAGTCAATCCATGTGAGAAATGTGTTGAACATGGAAAGACATCGCTTGATTACATGGAAAGACATCGCTTGATTACCAGTCAATGATGTAAACTGTTAACAAGCGCGAGAGGAATCACCGATAATGATGATGACCCTCAAGGTATGGTAGTACAATTCACGTGGTGTGAATAAAGGACTTGGTGTCGAACACCACGCAAAATCTTTCGGTCGAAGGTCATTGATGTATACCTGTCGCCGGAAGTGAGAAACTTGCCATTGAGGCATGCAAGCTTCAAAGTACTGAGGGGGGTGTTCCTAGATCAACTTCTTGGATAATGAGCTGGTGTCGACAAGAAGCAATCCGTCAAAGGAGGGCCTTAATGAATCCCACATCAATGACACGGAACGGAGCAAATGATTTTGATGGAGGTGAAAACAATCTGATGATATATGATTCAGGGTGGCGGTCATGAAAGCATGATGTATAGTGTATGGTAGTGGATGGGACACGGTTGACTCCTTCTGAATGACTTCTCTTGAACATATCGGCGACACTTATGTGATGGATTGGTAGCATTTACCCCAAATGTGGATGGTATGGCGAGACCATGGCGATGTGACCGGTGAATGAAACAACCCAACCCGACTCGGGCACGGAGTGGAAGTGTCATGTTCAAGAGCGACTTGCTACCAATAAGATTCTTTGAGTTTTTCCCAATTTTCCCCAGTCATTGCTGACCAGTACCTCTTTATTTTTGTCAAGCTTGAGGAGGATAACATATGCTTGTTCTATAATTTACCCTTCAGGTAAACCCATCGCTATGTTTTAACGAGCCTAGCGATAGTGAAACTCGTTCTCGTCTAAAGACAAGTTTGTCGCTATTAATGCTTTTAACGAGTCTAACAACAAAGATAACTCGGTCCTTTTCATTTTTAGAGAGTCTGAAAAGGTACGTAAAGTTAACTCCGAAATTCCTTTTTCGTCATCTAATCCCTTAAGTCCGAAAAAGTATAAAACAATACAGAAGGGATGAATTTTCGATAGTTTTAACGAGGCGAACTAAATAAGCGCTCGATCTTTTTGTGCAATAATCCTTCAGGTCCAAAAAGATTAAAATCTAGAGGAGGGATAGCTCTTTCGGTCGCTTTAACGAGCTGGAAGGCCAAAACTCGGCAATCTTTTCATATTTTACGAGTCAAATGAAAAGAGCTTAAAGAAGACTCGTCTTTTGAGGAACGAGTGATAAACAGGGTAGCAACTGATTCCAGGTAAGGCTTGGAATTTTCCAATCACGGCAGTGTCACAAGGATGGCTAGTGAAATCACTCTTCACAGCTGTTCCTCAAAAAAGGTAAACAATCAAATGGAGGTGAATGATCGGCCAATGGAAAAGTGGAGGTGACGGTGCAAACACGACCAAGGCTTTAATGGCTGATGAGGCTACATTCACGGTGGTTATTTACCGGAGGATAGTTCATTTTTTAACGAGCTTAAACGCGGGTTGAAACACTTGCTCGATCTTATGTTTATTTTTTAACGAGCATGAACTATGTGCTAAAACTGCTCGAAACTTATGTTTATTTTTTAACGAGCATGAACTATGCGCTAAAAATGCTCGAATAATCCAGTCATATGATAAGAATGTCTCATGTAAGATTCCATTTTTTATGGAGCTTGCGCCTTACAAAGCTTTGCCCCGAATCCTTTCTTTATGCAAGTTCGGAAACGACTAATCCAAAAACAGATAAATAACCGCTCTTTGCTTGCACTCTAAAAGGTTTGCATGCCCCTAGGTATAAATTATGGTTTCAAGGTTACCCCTTCTTTAGTCCAAGAAAACATTTGTTTTAGCGGGAGAGGCCTACCTCTTACAGGTCACCCAAAGATTGTTCTGTTGCAAACAGAACACTTCTTTGGCGATGTCTATCGAGATAAACAAAGGTGATTGACTCTGTTCTGTCAACTCACATAACTTTGACAAAAGAATCCTGTTCTAGAATAACCCCTCTTCCAATCACGGACAGGGTACAGACTAGTCATATTCTCCCGCGGAAACCTACTCTATACCCAAAGTTTTCTCTGCCCGAAGTAGACCAGGATGCATGCCCCCTGGGTTCCAGTTACATCCTTCTGAATCACTCGCGCTCATCGGGAGGATGGACTGGGGGTGGAGACATTTCTTGCGTGAAGAGACCATTTAGGGATGGTATATTACTATTTGCTATGCGTGATCCGGGAAATGAAAGTTGGTCTACGAGCTTGACCACTCTTCCTTCGTGCGGAAAACACATTACTCTAAAGAGTGAGGAGACAATGGCTCCCATGAAATAAATATAGTCATGTCCAAGGAGTAGGTTATAATCCAAGGGTCCTTGAACCACCATGACGTTCATTTGAACTGTCTTCTTTCTCAATGTTATGGGCACATTGGGAAGAATCCCTAAAGGTCGACTGGTTCCTTTATCAAAGCCTGTCAGATTTCTCATCTCAGGTAAAAGAGATGGTGAACCAAGCGCTTTTCAAGCAATCGAGGAAAGGATACTCACAAATGCCCCTTCATCAATGATGGTACCAGCCATGACCATTCTATATATTTGAACGATAATTCTGAATGGTATGCTTGCTGGTAAGCGGGGTTTGCCTAGTTGATTCCAGTCGAAGGAGACAACTAGGTTGCTTGGAGGTGGGACCGAATAAACGGTCGGGTACGACCCTGATGAACTTCCTTCCTGCGATAAAGGAATGGGTATATTAACCTCGTGTTCATTGGAGTCTGTGTTGATGAAGAGAATTTGGATGGTGTCATCTTTGTTCTCTTCTGTGATGGTATCATTCGAAGATAAATCTTCTGAAGGCAAGACCGGGTCAACTGCCGTCTCGACCTTTTGACTTTCGTCTGGTATTGATTCAGACAATTCATCCTCAATGATAGATGCTTCAGCTGACCACTTGAGCGGGCCAGCTGGATTCTCAACTAACGAAGGACTCAGCAAGAGTTTTTTATATCCAGGAGGAAGTCGCGACGGTGAAACCGGGCGATCATCCAAAACTCTTTTAGCTTCATCTAAGAAGGGACAATGGTGGATGGCGTGATTGCCTTCACACAGTTTGCAGGGAAATCTAGCTCTCCCTCTTTGTCCTGGGGCTTCACTTTCGCTAGTTGACGGTGTACTTTCAACATGATCACCAGAGGTTGATGACACCGGATTGTGCAAACGGGGAGACCAGTCCCTTAGTATCCGGGGAATGCAGGGACAATCCCTATGGAAATGGTCTCCTCTGCAAATGACACATGGCGATTTAGGCCCGGTCAGTGCTGTGTGTGGATTTTTCTGGACGACTCTTGTTTGCCCCCATGCGCCTTTGACTCCTTCTTCTTCTTTCCTTTATTTTTCTTTTCCTTCTTCTCCTTAGGAACTTGGCTTTTAGCTTTACCAGTTCCCTCAAGCGAAGAGGAAGGAGGAGAAGAAGAATTAGAGGAAGTAGAAGGTTGGAGGGCAACTCTAGATTCGTCTAATTGTCGATTCGACTGTTTAGGAATAGTGGTGTTCTGAACGACATTGGTTGAGAAGAGCCAGACCGGCAAGCCAATTGTCAGTCCTGGAAGCGACAATGTGGCCATATGGGGCGCACCAACATCTCCCCAAGAGGAGAAGGGACTAGGATTTCCATCAAGGGGAATTACTTGGTTGGTAGGTTCCATTTTCTCAACCGAAAGATCAATGTAGGAAAAGGGTGATTGTTCCGTTTAAAATAAATTGACACGCTTTGACACAACTTGTTTTTTCAATTTTAAAGAGTCGAGAAAAAACAAAAGATGACTCTAGTCTCCTTCGAATTTTTAATGAGCCCGAAGTGACAAATGCTCAGATGGACCTTTTCCGTTAAGGAGTCTGAAAAGGAACGAAAAGGGACTGCTCTGGAGATCTAGGTAGAGGGTGTACCAAACCAATCACAAAACTGCAGAATACATTTTATGGTACGGCAGTCAATCTTCCCGAATGCTGTGTTCGGTGCATTGCGATCAGTAGGGCGGCTGACACGGCTTCCTATGGATAAAAGGTTTTAAGCCTATAGGGGTCTCCCAATATATACTCGACGGTACGTGGGAGCACAATCCGTACTGATACTTATCGCTTCACCGTGGAGGAATCACCCAACCACTCGACGGTAAGATATCAGGCTTTACAATGCCGGAACACGTCTCTAGCCTAGACCTCTATGTTGTGCGTTAAGTTACAAAGCATTGTTAGATTCATTCAATTTATTTTAGGTTGATCTTTCTTAGAAGTTTTCCTTTTGGGATCACCACGAGATGTAGATACAATTCCTAAATGCAATCTAAAGATGATAAGCAAATCTTTTATCTCTTTTCGACAATGAAAATCCTAGCTACAATGGGAAAAGAAAGACAACATCTTTTCTCAAAGAGCACAGAGCACACTGTAAATGCACTTTTTCCTAAATCAAGCCACACAAACTATCAATATGCAAATGCACAAATGCATGTATTTGTTTTTCCTTTCTTAATATTGATGCCTAAAAAGAAAGTTCTTGTACAAATTTGAATTCGCTTTTCAGTGATAAATACAAACAAGGAAAATACTCGTTTCGACACTTAGAAAAGTACAAATCCAAACCAAAAGACAAGAGAAAATGTATAATCAACTGTCTATAGCAAATAAACTTTCTCCTAAGACCAAAGTCGATACTCACGACAAATCTGAATCTAAGGACGACAGTATGACTATTTCACTTTCGTAATGGAAAACTGTAAATGATGCCACAAATACATAAAAACACTCACAGTTATTTTGTACAAAGGAGGCGGAATTAAGGCAGAGAAAAGGGGTTTTCAGATAGGTACCTACACTGGTCACAGGCTGCAAAAACAGAGATAAAACTGAACAAAAGGAAGCAAAGAACCTCAGCCGCACAGGGCAAGGCTGATCAGTGCACCTGCAGAATAGAGAAACTGAATTGCAACGCAGGTAGCCCCTTCGAGACCTGCGTTGAAATGCAAAATCTCTTCACAGAGCCTGCGCTGGGGCAGAAACGAGACTTCCAACCGGGTTCTGGGTTGCGGTTTGCAGTTTAATCTATGGCTTTTGGCCGAGTACAAGCAATCAGTAAGGTACAATTAGATGGATGATTTAAAGGAGGACTAAGAGCTATCACAAAGGGCAATCAGATCATTTGTGAATCCATTGTTCAAATCATAAACAAATCCAGTGAGAGGATTGAGGTAGCAGCTATCTACTTTGCATTTGATAATGGCAAATGCAGTTCGATTTGCTGCTTCCAAGTTTATGAGACAATGCAGTTCGATTTGCTGCTTCCAAGTTTATGAGACAAACAACAAGAAAAACACAAATAAACTAACTAGACACGTTCCCCAGTGGAGTCTCCATTTTGTTGTGGGGAAAAGTGCCTATGCAGGACGACCCTATCCACCTAAGGTGTGACAATGCTTTAGCAACAAACAAAATAACTACTTGAGTATTCTTCCTTATGAATGATGAACAAAGAAGGAAGGGATGAACTAACCGTTGTCTTCCGCTAGTTCCCTTGGCCCAGTTCCTTCTCTCTTTGATAGCTTTCAACCTCTTGCTCCTTCACTGGCTCAGCAACACAATACCTGCAAGATCAAAGAAGAGAGTGACTACACAAAGATATATGTTCATATGCATAAAGGCTTAGGATCAGATAATAAGAAAAACATACTAATGCAACATACATCAAAGATACACAAGTATGTAGGAGAAACTCAAATGGTTTTATTGATAGAGTACTAAAGGTTCAGGAAGAGATACAACCAAATGAGGCCCGATCCAGCATCACCTTCCCAGCAAAGGAATCCCTTCTTCACCTCCTTCAAAGCAAATCACCCAATAGTTCTAATCTCAATCCACAAACCAACAACAATTCTCTGCAAAGTACAAAATTCCAGCCTCTGGATCTCTGGGATGAGGGATCCATATATAGATATTTGCAAAGAGGATGAGTCAGCTTGTCATCTGACTAGTGTCCTTTCTCTCTGTCAGTTCTTGCTTCCACTTGGAGAGTGAGAGCCTTCCACTTGGAGACTGAGAGCCTCTTACTCATCCTTGGTCGAATTCAGTGAGGCAAGTGTCATTGGAGAAGATTCTGGAAGCTTCCAGTGTCTTTCCACCTCGCATGATGACTTTTCCACTTGTCATTTCCCGCTCAACGCACCCTGGTAGTGCATTTAGGTGCGTTGCAACGCACCTAGCTAGTGTACTGGGGTGCTATGCAACGCAGGCAGCTAGTGTAGCCTCTGAAATGATCCTGATTTGACTGGTTCTGAGCAGTTTCTGGTGGAGAACTTCTGGGAGGAGCTGTAGTTTGCTGACCTTGTTCAGGGGTAGGAACAACATGTTTAGGGACTTTGGATCCCTTGGATTATGGACATTTCATGCTCAGAGCTGTAAGGCACAAAAATGTCTATAACAGTTCCAACAGGATTTGATTTAGACAACTTCCAAGAAAGCCATTAAGGTAATTTTTACATGTGTTAGCTACAAATGCAGACTATTTTAGCACACTCTGTCTTGATGCTCTTTTTTTGTTACTAAGGATTAATGAGGATCACTATTTCATTGATAGCTTTGTGCACAAACATTAATGATTAAATAGGTTATTTTAATGATACCACAGTTGTGCATATTTGTTGTGATTACCCTTTTGTTCCCAAAATTGGTTAGATCTCACCAAAATCATCCTACACCTTTTTCATCTTTCCACTTTATTTTCCCCGGCAAACAATTCCCTATCTAATGCATAAGGTTTATGGTGGGTCACACCATCTTTAATGACGTGAATGTGTGTCATACATTATGACAATCCTGTTTCTTGTGTCACTTTATTATAGGTGACATATCTGTGAGAGGTTGACTGCAACTAGGAAAAGCCATTTTGGAATCTTGTGATTTGATGTGAGCTATTATAGGAAAGGTCCTGAAAGGCTTGCCTTGGTTCTGTTGTTAAAATGTTAGGTCATTAAAGTAATGGTCAAATTTTGAAATTAGTGTACATGAAACAATCATGTGTGGTGCAATTTGAGGGTCTGTAAAATGGCAAGTCAATAAGAGGACAAACTTGGCTACATATGTGGTGAGAGAGAGATTATAGGAAGTGAAAGGTTATTGGGCAAATAAAGAGTCATAGGAACTGGAATGGTTAGTGTTAAAAGCTCTATTATGTGTTCATGTGCTTCCAAATCCATTTTCTTTTGCTCTATCTTTGTAATAAAATTGTCAGTGTCTCATTTCATAGTATTTTTGTCTTATTGAATGATCTATGTGATCCAGTTTCAGTGATAACATGATGCTAATTTGCTTCAATTTTGACCTGGCGTCAGAGCTGAAGCATGTGTTTTTGGAAAACAGAAGATGGATAGCTTTGAAATATCTAAATTGAGAGAAACAAAAATCACGAGTTAATTCATAGTGACATTTGTGGTCCTATCTTAACAAAATCACTTTCAGGAGCAATCTACTTAAGCATCTCTGCCATGTGAGCCCTGGAACTCTTGTTTCTAGGAAAAAACAAACTGTAAAAAATAACAGTTTCTGGGAATCTATTGAAACTGACTCTGTAGCAATCCATAATCACTATAAAGACCTAGATACACCTGTCATCAAATATAGACCCTAAGATATATTGACTGCTCAACAGATTATGAATCTCAACAATAGATTTTATTCAAGGTTGAATATGCCAGATGAAGGTATTATACTTCTGGAAAACTGAAGCCCATACATCATCAAGATGTACCCTAACTGTCATACATAATCATACTAATAGTAACATATGCTGACTTCCCAAGATATCAAAGAAACTGCTTTAATATTCTATTCAGGTGTAGACATATGGCAAATACTTTGAAAACCTTGGTAGCTTTGCTTAAGCTATTAAGCAGGCCTTCAAACTTCTGATCAGCAAGTCTTCCATCTTTCATCTTCTCCCACATGCATCTTTTCATATGAGTTATCAATACTGTAAATCAGCTATACAGAATTTTGACAGATCTCACTCAAAGGCAAACCCTAGGCACCACCAAAAACATCGACTCTCAATCTTGATGTGCATTATACTACCCTGCAATCGTTATTTCACAATTGTGTATGCAGTAGTACTGACTCATGTATAATGATCTCAATGTCAAGACTTTCACAATTCTCAGCCTTTGCAAAATGCATACAACACCTACTCTCAACAAATGTAACTATCTGAAAGTATTGTCAATAGAGTATCTGGAGAAGCAATTGAAGTGACCTTTTGAGCTATTGCTTTAGAGACAATGACTTGATATTTCAATCTCCAGAAGGGATATAGAAATATTCAATAGTAGTAAGCCACCAATCAACTATGGATGATCAAGTGAACAAGGTAATCATCATAGTGTTCCAAGGGTGATCTTCACAAGATGAAAAGCTTAGGAAATACTACCTCAAATTATATTCTTCAGATTTGAGCCACAGAGGTATTTCAACTAATAAAATTAGATATTCAAAGATTGACACAATACAAGGTTGTGATCAACTTGAACCCCATATGATGCTTTTGTCATTTATCTTCATCCTCGGGATTGTGCCATTTATATTTATATGATATACCAGCAGCTACAAGGTTTACTGTGCTAAAGACTTAACCTTGTCAATGTTACTTCTATGCAAGGTTCTTGTCAATTTATAACCCAGATCTAAGGAGATATGTCATAGATACTGATTTCAGGGCACTGAGATAAGGTCGTATTACAGGAACAAGCTATCTCTGGTTAGATTATAGTTTAGACAGCTTCAAATAATAATCACGGGTGCAAGCTTGATTAGTACGAAGTTGATGAAATCTGAATTATGTTATACTACAAGGTTACAACAGTACACATATGTTATAGATAAGAATTGTAGTCACTATCATGGGATTTGTAGAGTATCAATTTCCATGTGTCATATCTTATCCATCGTATCATGGCCAATATGGAGTTTGAACAGACTATTTTACATATCAAGGTGTTGTGTAGACATAATGAGTCATTGTCATGCGACTGGAGAGATCTGTAGTGATTCTTATGAACACCAGGCAGGCCAGAGTTTATAGAATGCAAATCATAAAATGTGAGTCATAGAAACAATGCAGGTCAAGGATCTTAAAGGGCTGAAAGACTTCTGTAATGATGAACTGAGATAATGCCAATTATTGAGAGGGTTTGATGGAAAATTGTTACAACCTTCTTTCTTTGCTCCTGGACCCCTACCTGACTGTGGCCTTCCTCCAAACACCTCTGTTCCAATTTGCTGATGGTTTGGACTATTATTCAAACAAAAGATAAGAGTCACAGTCTCCCATCCAAGAGATCCAAGGCCTGCAGCGTCCTGCCAGCATTTCAACCTCCTGTCCAAGGCTGTCAAGGCCTGTGATCTACTTGTAACACACAGCTAGGGCTGTGGCCTGTTGTAGAGAGAAAAATCCAACTATGACAAGCCCAAAGATCATGCAGAACTCCCTCTCGGATGCATCTTCCTCCTTGCTGCAGTTTGGACCTATGAGAGATTACAAAGCAGTCCCAAACACATGGAAGAGTGCTTGACCTAGCTGCGCTCTAGCCTGGGCATATGTGGACTAGAGAGAAGGATTTTACACCCTCCAAATTGCTTACCAATAAGTTGTTGTAGCAGCCCTCTTTCCGTGGCCTGTAATAGAGATGCAACACACCAAATGGCACAGAAAAATACCCAATGAGCATACCTCTGACTGCGGCCCTATCCAATTAGAAACTCACTCTTATAATCAAGAGTTAAACCTCCCAGACAATCCTCTAACCTCCACCCATGGTGCCTCAGACCTGCAACTCTCTCCCAAGGAAACTGCACCCTAAATAGAGATAGACATCTTCATAAACTTGACTCTTGGCACCTACGTCCTTGCCTTAGATGTCCACCTTTTTCAGAGGCGTGGATGATGCACTTGGATGTGTCGAAATGTGGTGAGAGGACACCTCTATATATACAATTCGATGGGGGCTCATGGGACGTGACCATTAGGCTTGATGAGTCGACATAAGGATGAGGCCGACCTTATAAATTTACTTGAGAGAACATACATTCGAAAACCCATTTTCCTTATCCAAGTTTGGCGATCTTTAGATCGATTTTGGTCTTATCGAAGAGAGGAATTTAATGTTGCAATAATCTTTCCCATAGGAGCTGTCCAAAGTGGAATTTGGCCCTATTTTCCAATTTTAACAAACCAACATGATGGAGTCTAGCTAGATTAACCCTCCAGTTGTGCAAAGAAATTTTGGGTTGACAGACTTACCTTTTATAGGACCTAGTTCATTCCAACAAACGAGAAATGCTTGAGAATTAGTTCCCTGTGTCATTTTCAAATGCTGCAATGGATTATGAGTTCTCCGACAATGTTCTCGAGGCAACTGTTACAAAAATAACAAAAAACTATCTTTGGTCATTTTACAGAGATTGTTTTCCTTTAGAAACAGAGAGAGATTGTTTTTACAATACCTTCTTTTGTTTGTGGCATGTAAGTAGATCTTGAGAGTAATATAGAATAGGAAAACTAGTTGGTCAGCTTGTGATAAAGGTGAGTAACTGCTTGGACACCAACTTCTAACCCTACCACATTCTTCTAAGAACACTGGATCCAGAAATATCCAAGGCTTCAACTACACTGATTATGTCATAGAAGTTGGAAGAACCAAAGATGCCATGGATGTGTAACTGTTAACATTCTGAAGATGATAGCACGTGTGTCTTTCAAGGTTCATCGCCAATCATAGTGAAAACAACAAATTTTACTGCTAATATAGTTCCTCAGTCATGGATATCAATCAAGCCTAGTTAGCCTTACTTGCTTGGTAAGGAGATGAGGCTTTATGTTTTCCATCCTGCTTTCCCCAAAGAAAGTTATTTTTCCAGTTTAAAGTATTCATTACTTTCCCCTTTTACAAGCAAATACTTGGCAAATAAAGGATTTCACACCTGGGAGTGTTTTGTAGGATAAAGGGAAAGGTGAGTGGGTATCCTAGTAGTAGTTGCATTGGTCTTATCATCATTACAACACTTTTCATATGGGTCTTCACAACAAAGAATCACCATTACACTTTGTTGATTTATAAGCAATGATTTGGCTGAGTGACTTGGTGCAAAGTCACTATGATATATGTCATTTATAGATCAAGAAATGTCAAAAGATTTGCCTTGTATGGATCATACTAGAATAACTGAATTGTTTCAGAGATACGGGAATGAAGACCTTATATTGTTTGACCTGACAGAGATAGCAGACCAATGCCAAAGAAAGAAATTACACATTATATATGATAAGTGGGATCACCCATGACAATCTTTACTTCAACCTAATCTAGATGAATTCAAGGGGCCTGCTCTCATAATTACTTTTGAAGAGACTGTGCTAAGTATGGAGGAAATATGCATTCTCCATCTTAATCCTCCATGGAAACTTCGAGGTCAAACCCTTAGCTATGGTTCAGGCTTACTGAGTTGTTACCTGCTATGTGACCTTCCATTGATAGTTTATGATGGATTTCTTTATTTATTTGATCCTTAATACGTCTTCGAACCCTGGTCATTTTATACCTTCAAGATCACCAAGTGGAAAAATGTATTATTTACGAGGTAAAATTTGCCTGGGAGGTTCCAAGATCAATTTCTTCCACTTTCTGTTAGCAAAACTCTTTCTTGGGGATCACCTGATTCTACAATTATTTGTATGCCTTCGAAGTCTAACTCTACAAAATACACTGTTGAAAGTGGTGATCAGATAATCAAATGATTATTTAACAAATTTAAAGATCATGGTTTTGTTGTATTGTTGGTTTTTATGTCAGTTGAACAGGTGTTATTTTCAACTCGGGAAACAGGATTATCATTTCCATGCTAGAAATATGTTGTCTCTGTGGGTCCCACATTTTTCATTCTAAGGAGTTTATTTCCTGAAAAAAAAAGTGGAGAAAATTTCAAATATCAAATCTATTTAGTAGCTCAAGTGTTGCGACAAAATTGCATACTATAGATGTATGCATAGTTGAAGATGGGAGCGAAATTACTAACAAATGGCTTGTTGCCATTACCCTTGGCTCCGGACAGACAAGTGTGGCATTGGACAGGAGGTATATGTCTTACAACTTGGCTCAAATTTCTGGTGTTGCTACAAATGTGTCCCAAAATGGAAAAACTACGAGGGTTTGTTTAGAAAATTGCATCTTATCCCCCCTTCCATTGAATTTCTCAGTCAGCATGCTAGTGACGATCATTGTATGTTTTCTTATATGTCACATTGCAGGGCGATATCTATTTGAAAATGAAGCCTTCGTAACTGCTTTTAAAAATAAACATGACACACACAATCAAATTATTGCCTCTTGGAATAAGGAATTGATGGCTTTTGTTCACCATTCCTATGTGGAATTTCAAAGACTTAGAAAGGATCCTTTAACTTCACATGTGGACTTATCTGTTGCTCAAGTTGTGAGTGGGATCTTGCAGATCTCTACTGATAAAGTTTATTCATTTTGGCCACAGGAAGCCTAAAAGACTATCTCTTAATCAACTTCCATCTATTGAAGGTTTTATGAGTACTTCGAAAATTCCAGATGTTGAGTGGCAATGTCTGATAAAGGGAGTTATAAGGCCTTTTTACTCACATCTTGTTGAACTACTTGTTTGGCAAAAATGTTGTTGTTTGCTTGTGTTTGTGCTATGCGTAAATCTAACACGTGTTAGATTTTCTTCACCTTGCAATGTTGTTATTGACAACATGCTTCTATTTTGGCTCGAAGAAATCTAGCATGCACTAGATTTTTTTTTCACTACAATGTGGTTGTTGGCAATATGCTTTTGTTTGTGCTAGAAGTAAATATTACCACGTGCTAGATTTCTTTTATCTAGAAATGTTATAATGTGTTTGTGATGGTGCTAGAAGGAAATCCAACATACATTAGATTCCTTTCACCCTTCTATGAGTTTATTGACAATGTGGTTGTATATGCATTACAAGGAAATCTAGTGTGCACTAGATTTCTTTCGCATTGCAATGTTGTTGTTTGCAATTCAATTGTTTGTGCTAGAAGGAAATCTAGTATGCGTCACATTTCCCTCACCTTACAATGATGTTATTGGCAATGTGCTTGTGATTGTGCTAAAAGGAAATCTAGTATGTGCTAGATTTCTTTTGCCCTAGAATGTTGTTGGTAATATGTTTGTGTTCTTGCTATAACAAAATCTAGCATATGCTAGATTCTTTAGCCCTACAATGTTGTGTGTTTGTGTTTGTGCTAGAAGGAAATCTATCACACACCGGATTTCTTTTGTCTTGCAATGGTGTTTTTGGCAATATGCTTGTTTGAGCTAGAAGTAAATCTAATATGCGGTATGTTTCTTTCACCCTACAATATTGTTATGTGCTTGTGTTTGCGAGAGAAGGAAATCTAGCATGTGTTAGATTTCATTCACCTTGCAATGTTGTTATTGGTGACATGTTTGTGTTTGAGATATAAGTACAAATAGCATGTTAGATCTAATTCACCTTGCTATATTGTTATTTGAAATATGCTTATGTTTGTGATAGAAGAAAATATAGCATGAGATAAATTTCTTTTACCCTACAATATTGATGTTGGCAATATGTTTGTGTATGGTGGAAGGAATTCTAACATGCACTAAATTTATTTTGCAATGCACTATTGGTGTTAGAAAAGTACTTGTGTTTGTACTAGAATAAAATCTAGTATGCAATGGATTTCTTTCGCAATGCAATATTGTTGTTGGCAACGTGCTTGTATTTGTGCTAGAATGAAATATAACTTGCATTGGATTTCTTTTTCAATGCAATATTGTTGGAAATGTACTTGTGTTTGTGCTAGAAGGAATTCTATTACACGTTGGATTTCGTTTGCCCTACAATGTTATTGTTGGCAATGTGATTGTGTTTATGCTAGAAGTAAATCAAGCGTATGCTAGATATCTTCCACCTTGCAATGTTGTTTTTGACAATGTGATTGTGTTTGTGCTAGAAGAAACTCTAGAATGTTTAAGATTTCTTTTACTTTACAATGTTTTTGTGAGTAATATGCTTCTATTTATGTTATAAGGAAATTTAGCATGTGGTGGATTTCGTTCACCTTATAATATTGTTATTGGCAATGTGCTTGTGTTTGTGCTAGAAGGAAATCTAGCATGTGCTAGATTTATTTGACCATGTAATGTTGCTTCTAGCAATATGTTTATGTTTTTAGTAGAAGGAATGATATTGATTGTTAGCTTTCGTTTGAGGTGCAATGTTGTTCGAAATGGGCTTCTACTTGTGATAGAAGGAAAGCTAGCACATTATATTTCCTTCATAATGCAATGTTGTTATTAGAAATATGTTTGTCATTATGCTAGAAGGAAGGTTAGAATGTGTTAAATTTCCTTCATCTTGCAGTTGAAAATGTGTTTGTGTTTGTGATAGAAGTAAATCTTGCGTGCGTTAATTTTTTTTCGCAATGCAAAATTATTGTTGGAAATGTGCTTGTATTTGTGTTAGAAGGAATTATAGAATGCGTTAGATCTTTGTTCTTGTGCCAAAAGGAAAACTATCAATATTTCATCCTCACCAAGGTTAGTGCTCTGATATTGTTCTTGGCAGTGCATTTGTGATTATGCAAGAAGGATACCTAGCGATTACTAACTTTCTTCTAGACACCATTACACTTATGCAACCAATGCTCTAGGAGTGACATTGTTTAAATAATCACAATGGTTAGAGTTATAGCTTTTGATGTGCCTTTTTATTGAATTTGGAACAATTTATGAAGATCAATGATAGTGCAAAATAATCGTATATAAATATATATGTTATTGTTGGCACTACATTTGTGCTTGAGTTGGAAGGAAAGATAACGGTATAGCTTTCCTTTTGGCACAGACACAATAATCCAATCATAATTATTTGATCCATGGAGAATAATGTGAGCTTTGTATAATTTTGAAGTTTATGAATAAATGTCTTATTGAGGTATACTATAATTTTCTTTCAATGCAATTTCTTTGCTTTTAGAACAAAAATGAGAATTATCTAGTATTTACATTACCAAAACTTTTATTTGGAAGAAAACCTCTAGTTTGGCTTTCGATTATCAAGTTCAAACATCAAACATCTTCACTAAGTGAAATATAAATATAATCTCTCCTTCTCATGGGGATTTTAGACATCTTATGTAGCATCGATCTTGGAATTTCTTATATTTTCCAAAGGACCATGTTTTGGTTCTTCAACTTCTACAAATTTCTTATGGTCATTATTCATAAACATGCATCAAGACTACAAGTGTCATTTCTAAAGTTAAATAGGAACTTGGTGGTTTGATATGAGGTTATATTTTTCATTCTATGGTACTATCTACATCTCTAATTGCCCGGTCTTCATATATATATATATATATATATATATATAGATATATATATATTTTGTGTAATTTGCATGTAAAGTAATTTTTGGTAGTAGGCACTAGATGGTGGGAAACAATGTTTCATTACATACAATATGACTACCATACTATTTAAATTATTGCATCTATATTACTTTTTTGTAAGTTATGTTTTTGTGAAAATATAAAGTCACACTTTACATGGTTCAACCTTTTAATTACATGTTACGATTTAAATTTTGTTACAAAATTGATACAAGCTACAATGGAAAATATAATTTTGGCAAAAGGGGACTATGTTGATCTCCTCATTAATGGTCAGGTCATTGGGCTAGGAAGGGTCGAATTTGCAGAGTCTAGAACTTATTATGTCAGAGAAAGGGTTAATGCAAGCTATGTTACAATTTTGATAATTGGTATCACTCAACCACATTTGATTGATGAGGATGTTAATGAAGGGGACATACATCCATGGAAGATCATAGATTTGAGACACAACATAGGTAAGTCAAAATATTGAGGCATGTGTTAAATATTATTGATAGTATAGTAAATGTTTTATTGAATAAATGCTAACCTTATTTACATTCGTTTATAGGTGCAAATGTTTCTTCTACATTTCCTATTGGAGACAAGGTAGATCTTCTGCAGCATGGATTGAAGTTGGGTGAGGGCTCCATATTCAATACAAAGCTTGGGCATAAAGTGCATAGAAATATGGTAAATAAAGGATGCATAGTGGTTAAAATTGAGAAGGTGTTAAAACATGATGCTCCTCTACCACATCCAACAGGATTTGAGCATACATTAGGGGGTGCTTTGGAATCTTATGAGATTTGGCCAGAATCAGATTTGGAGCCTCATTGTCATGATCATGCCATAAATATTCCCCAAGACGGGGTTAGATTCATATGTACAAAGGTTTCTCTTACACATGAATGCATGGGAACATGCATGTGGATTGGCAGTAGGTGTATGTTGTAGAAAAGATTGTCTTCAACATGTGGATAGGAAGGCCATTGCAGGTGCTAGGAAGGGTATGAGACAAATAATTAAAAAGAGGGAATTTGTCTTGAATTCACTCATGTCAAACACAGTCATGTGAAAGAGCCATGGCCATGGCCTACCACCTATTGCTAGAAATGTAAAGGACATGATATTTAATGGGAATATTATTTGTAAGAAAGCCTGGTATAAGATACATAAGATTCCTCAAAGCACATTCTATAACTACCAACATTATTTCCAACATGAATAGATCAAAGCTATTCATGGTAACACCAACACATGCAAAGCATGAGCTCACACAAAGGCAGCCATAGAAATATTGCACAAAATTGTAATGGATAATTCAAAATTTTCACCAAACCAAACACGTCAAGTTGAAGAAGATGGAACATATTCTCCTTTAAGATTGCTTCCTTCGACTTACACACAAAATTCTTTGTTAAAAGAGATCAATGAGGCTCTTCAAAAGCTCAATCACCCATCAATATCACAATCAATAATGAGCAAGCTCTGGAATACTAAGTTTCGAGATGTGGCATTTTCAAAGAACCCCAACTTTAGTAAACGCAGTGACTGTATTGTGTTGAAAGCACAAATGAAGTCAGAAACTACAAAAGAGTTGGAAGAAAAGGCACAAGGTAGGTTGAACAAACATAACAAGATTGTTATGTGTGGAAGATAATGCTACTATGCCCACATAATTATGTTAGAGCGGTTTCCAAAGGAGTATTTGAGCATTATCCATGATAAAATGGACGAAACAAAGACTTCAATCCCAAGGCTACGTGTCAAATCAAAATCTATTGTAGGAACAAATTTAGGTTTGTCATTGACAGGTATGCTTACACATGGGCATAAGACAAGAGGTTTTGGTCATTTATCTTTACCATTTGTACATATGGGATCACAATTTACTATTACATCCCTTGCAAAGTGCTTAAGGGACCTTGAAGACCCACAAATGGATATGTATGGTGATCCACTTTATGAAAGTGGAAGTTCAAGAAACACACTTACAAATGCATTACTTGACACCTCTATTTACTCAAAATGTCAAGTGTACAAGGATGATTTTATATCTCATGGAAGATCAACAAGTCAAAGTGTTGATTTTGAACCTCTTCCTTGACATTTGTTGTTACATTTGGACAATGCAGCAAGTGATAATAAGAATCGCTATCTTTTCATGTTTCTATCACTTTTAAATGCACTTGGTGTCTTCATCACTATTGAGGTTGGGTTCTTGCCTGTGGGGCACGCCCATGAATACATAGATGGAACCTACAGAAGAATGTCTTCCAACCTAAAAAGTAAAGATATATATTCTTAACTTGAAATGATGGATACATATCGCATAATTGAAGAAAATCGAGTGTTTCCACCTATACTTATTGACAAGGTCTATGACTTCAAAAGTTTCCTTAGCGGATACACCGAGGGAAAAAATGCACTAGTTGGACATCTTAATGTCCAATACTTCCAATTTCTTGTACTCAATGATGTTTCAATACTAAGGTACAAAGAATCAATTAGAGATACTAAGTGGTCAGAACAAGTTGAGATATGGAGATGATGAAGGTCGACCTATAATTCCCATAGGGAAGACATCTTTCTGAGCTTCCAAACAGAATGATGTCTATTTAAAAGAACTAAACGAAGGGATAACATCATACATAAAAATGTGGAAAGACACTATCGGGAATGAGGATTCACCAACTGTTATAAAGGAATGGAAAAATAAAGTAGTGTATTGGGAAAGAGTTCTTGATACATTAGAAGGAACCTATGATGATCATAGAATAATAGATGGAAGTGATTCATCTTTTGAGGAATCTGGCCCAAGAGAAGGCAAAGCATTGATGTTGATTGTAATGCACTCCATGTAATCTCAAGTATTATGGATGGAGATTTTGATAATGCAATGGATGAACCAATATATGTTGGATCCAAATGAAACAAGCCAAAGCCAACATTCAATTCGATGATTGATGTTGAGAAAGGAAGGATGTTGCTAGTTAGATCAGGAATTGAGGATGCAGGAGAGATGATTTGGATGGCAAAATCCATCTCAGATATATTTAGGTATAATGAAATTGAGAATCTTCATGTAAAGGTTGACTAGTGGAAGCCTACGTCAGGGAAATACAATGGAAATTTTTTAGAGCAATATTGGATACCAAATCCTGATGACACAGAGCTTGGTTCTATTCTAATTAATACCATAGTGTGGGCATGGATACCAAAGAAAGAACATTGCAAGAACAAATATCTTAAGATTAGGTTTATATGATTCATGAATGTAATTTTTTTTTGAAGGATCTATTAATATACATTCAGACACACTTTTCAATATTTGTTGTGTATAAAATATTATCTTCATATTATTTTTGGAGTTTTATATTATTTAGTATTTCAATGTATTCATGTGTTGATACAAATTACATGACATTGCCATACAATATTTAAGTTTCCATAAAATATTTAAGTTTTCAAAGCTTTATTTGACCAACATGACTTCTCACCATGTCAAATATGCATAATCAAATTCAATAATACACTTAAAAACATTTTCTAAACTTGGTCTATTAAAACAATAGTGGGGTACCTAATTAGTATTCTATTTAATATAAATCATTTAAACACTTAATGAATAGATGCTAGACACTTGTAATAATGTTTGAAGTGAGTTTTCCTTAATATTCGTTATTATAATTGATATAAATCCAATTTGCTATTTTGTTGCACTCTAATTTATAAGAAAAATATTTTGATCATTGAACAACACAACAAGACTTATAAAATATTCCCTCTTATAGATTTTGAAGCGGTGCCAACATTGTACCATTATAATAATTTTGTACTTAAGTTAGGAAAATTAGTTAGTGTCAATTTAAAATGGTCAATAATAGTAAGAAAAACAATATTAATATATTGCTAAAAAACTTTATAGGTAAGAATTCTTTTACAAAATCTACTATTCACGAGTCAAATTTAATACATAAATATAAATATTAATGATAATAGAAATAATTTAAGGAATCTAAGTTTTAGATGAATGTTAATATGTTATTTTCAATACAATATCCTTAAACACTACAGGAACAAAAACTAAACATTTGTAATAAATAGTTTAGTCAATTTTCTCTCTTTCCTCTTGTATTTGAAAATAATCAAATTGTACTACTTTGTTACTATTCTAATTCATGATTGATTTTAATCATTAAAATGATTAGTAATTGAGTTGAGAGGCTCATCCTACAACCCAATATGAGGAGATGTGTAAGTTTGTCTGTCCGTTTGTGCCCCTTTAAAATAAAAATTATGTTCTAAATAGAAAAATAAAAAAATGAATATGTTGTAAAGTAATTAGAAGAAAAAAATGTGTGAATTAGATGTTTAAATATTATACTTTTCAAAAATATTTCAGCTAGAGATTCAAATAAACTATTTGAAGATCTATATTAACTAATTTATGTCAATATCAACTTCATATATATCTATATATATAAAAAAGAAGTTTTTATGGTTAAAATTTTTATTGGTCTTATGTATACTCTATTTAGCATTCAAAAATATAGTTTCAACAATGAAAAATAACACATTGTATTTTACACTCTAAAAATGTTTGCACGTGAAGAAATTTGATCCCTACATTCACACTTAAGATGGATCTATGTTGGTATATATTGCACACATTACTATGATCATTTGTCATTAAATAATTTTATACTTAATATGTATCTTGCATATTAATCTATTATTCATTAAGTAAGCCTCAATCAACTTAGTTTTTAACGCAAAAGTACAAATAATAAATAAAAATAATTTATGCTACTACTCACATTCAACATTTAATTTGATCCAAAAAAAACATTTTCTCCTCAACTCTAAAATGGTGCAAATTTCCTACAATAGTATGAAATGATAATGGTGATAATGATGATTATCATCCACTAAGACCAAATATGGTATATAAGAAGGCAAAAAGATATTACCCAAAATTATTTCGAATTTTATTGTTATGCTCAAAAAACATTAAAAGTAGTGTTTCAAGCTCATCATAATTTTGTTTAGTTAAAAGATCAAGAAGGTTGGTAGCGTCACAAATATTTTGAAATTTAAATCCAATATGAGTATAAACTTGATGATCTATGAGATTTTTTAAATCTTCAACGATATTACTAGTGTTGCAAAGGTGATAGACTTTTAAATTGTGCCAACATTGTCTTAGTAATAATTGTAACTTAACACATACATGATATTTACTATATCAGATTATAATTAAATGGGTTAATAATAGTAAAATACACATCATTCTTTTCATAAAATAACCTTAACAAACTTATATTTTAATACAAACCATAAAAATATTAAAATAGATAATGTAAGGAATCCAAGATTAAGACGTGAAAGATTTGTTTTTGCAAGTTTATATGAATTTGTTTAATAAAGTTTATCATGATAATTTTTTCACAAAAAATGATGAATATCTACATTAAAATTAGTGAACTAAGTGAATTTCTAATTCCCCATTTTGAAAAAACTTAATCTAGTTAAAGTTATATATTCTAGATCCACTGAATACTTCCAAATTTAATGAAATATGTGTTCTTTTCTTCTAATTTACCTTTTAGGATATTTACCTCAACCTGATATTTCTCTTCCTTTTCAAGATAATGCATCCTCATGATTTCTTCATCTTTTCTTCCTTCTTCTACTTGTTTCCTTGATTCGAGAACTTCATTTTCTTGTTATTCAAATGCTTGGAGTAGTTCTTCACTCTGCTTATTTGAATTTTTGAGATATTCTTTTAGAGAAACGACCATAGATTCAAGACCTTCACAGTCGTTGGTTCTTTCTATAAGTTACTTGGTTGTTGTGTCCTTTTCATTCACTTCATCCTACAGCCTTTGACATTGATCTTCCCTTTCCTTGTACTGCTTCCTTACTTTGTTTCCTTCCTCCAACTGAGATTTTAATCTAGTAACTTCTTCTTTGTAGGCACATTCCCTTTTATCAATTACATCTTTTTGATCTATAGTTGTGTTTGTGAGATTTTTAAATTCCGCCTCTATTTGATTTCTTTCTCTTTCACCCATAAGAGAAAATTCAGTTGTTTTGCTGTCACATTCATCATCTTCAAATGAACAGAGAAATGTATCACCAGAGGAAAACAAATTCGTACCTAATAATTCTTTTTCTTTTTCATCTTCATTCTGAGGTGATTCTGAATCTAAAGAGTTACTTCCACATAATGGCCAATCGTATCTCCCACTGTCAAAGTTCCTTTGATATGTCTTCTTCTTTTGAGGTGCTTTCTTCTTTTTCTTCTTTCCCATTGTTACTACGGATCTCCTTCAAGCGATCAAGCTTCTGCCAAAGGACCTACTCTAATACCAATTGTTGGAAATAATACTGAGAGGGGGGGATGAATCAGTATTTACAAATCAATAGCCTTTTCATTTCCATAGTCATATTTATATATGCTACTTCAGTGAAGGGAAATCACGTGTGCACGCAACTGTTCATAAGGCAACCAGCGTATATCCAGTTAACTTATGATTCAGTTAATTCATCATATGTTGATCTTTAATCAGTGCATCAGTACTTTATTAAACATTAAAAAGTAACCATGTGTAGTAATAAAAGAAAAAACCATCACACGTAAGCAACACACATGAACACCAAGATTTAAGGTGGAAACCCAATGCGGGAGAAAATCCACCTGTTTTTGTTGTCTCTCTCTTATTTTACTATAAAGAATAATCTGTTTACAATATTGTACTAGTGTAGACTCATACTACTACGTAGACATCCACCTACAGAAGGCTACAACCTTCTCTCGTTATCCAGCTTCTACTGGAAGGGAGCTACAACCCCCTAGCTCTTGTACTAGCCAATATGTTTACTAGTACATAAGCGCTAACCTACAGAAGGCCACAACCTTCACTTGTACTCCAATTGCTACTGGAAGGGAGCTCCAACCCCCTTTGGATAAATCACCAACCACTACTGGTAGGAAGCTTCGACTTCCTCACTAAAGGCTCCAACCCTCAGCATCCTCCAGGGACCACGTTTCATGAATTTTCAGACTGGATACTCCTGGTACACAACACTACAATATGAGGGCCACGTTTTATCAAATTTTGACACTGGTGTTATAGACATTTTTGGGCACTTCAATCCCAATCATGTATGTCCATAAACCAAGGGCTTCTGAGTCCCTAAAAGTGTTGCTTCATGCCCTAAAGGAACAAGGTCAGCTGATTACATCATCTCCCAGAAGTTCTCCACAGAAAACTGATCAGAACTGGTCAAAACTGGACCATACAGGTTGCTCAGTGCTAAGGGTGCAATGCATCTCACCTACCCAGTGTCAAAGGTGCGATGCATACTGGAAAGCCCTTCTGTAGGGTGCGATGGGTGAGAATGGAAAAATGGCAAAGACAGTTTGCGAGGTGGATGATCATGGAATCTTCCAGAAACTTCTCCTGTGACACTTGCCTCTCTGAATTCGCCTAGGGATGAGTAAGAGATCATCAATCTCCAAGTGGAATCAAGAACTATTAGAGAGAAGACACTAATCAAAATCCCAGAAGCTGACTCACCTCCCTGTAATCATCTATATATGGATCCCTCATCCCAAAGATCCAGAGGCTGGAATTTTGTATCTTATAAGGAAGTGTTGTTGGTTTCCTGGTGGAATATCATAGTGTTGGGTGATCTAAGCTTTTCATGAGGTGAAGAAGGGCTTTCATGCTGGGAGGATGACGCTGGGTCAAGTCAATGGGTTGTAATCCTCTCTTCTAATCTTTACATCAATAAAGCTATTCAAGTTTTCCTCCACATTCTTGTATGTCTGATAGTATATGAATTTGTGTGGCCAATATATATTTGGTCCTATATTGTTTATGATTGTAGATCTCTACACTTTGAAGGTATTATGCTGCTTTGACTTTACACATACTCTTTGAAGTGGAGTAGTCAAGGGAGAAGCAGCAAAAACCTATCGGTGAGGAGAAGGAATAAGCAAAGAACCAAGCGAAAGATCGAGGTTGGTATTCTTTGATCCTCTCCTATCTACTTCTCATAAAGGAAAATGAAAGTAACTTTAATCTGTTTGTTTCTAAGATAGCTACCTGTCTTAGTGGGACTAGCAGCTCTGCATAGACACTAGATTCCTGATAACAAAATGGCGACTCCCCTGGGGAGCGAATATATTGTTTGCTTTTCTATATTTGTTTGTTATATAAACTTACAGACGGAGCCTGAAGTCAAGCCAACTAGCCTTCGAACTGCATTTGCTATGCAAGTGAAAAGTAGATCAATGATGCTTCAGTCTATCTCTGGGTTTTGTTTACAAACTGAACAATCGATTTGAAAACATCCTAATTGCCCTAGTGGTGGCTCTAGTAACCTCATTAGATCAGCCCCTATGATTTCTATTTATTGACTATCATTAGCTCAGCCTAAACCCCTCCCTGGACCATCGCACTTTCTCCTCTTGGGAATCTAGATGCATCGCACCTCCCGTGTGAAGTAGGTGCACCGCATCGCACTTTTCCTGTGTTGTAGGTGTGCTGATCAGATAAGACCTCTTCTGCTTCCAGATTTTGGTTTCTTTGTTCACTCTCTTCAGCTTTATTCAGGAGTTTTGCTGTCTGTGATCAGTATACCACTGTGGAAACTCCCTTCCTTTGCATGATTCCGCCTCCATAGTACAAAGAATTGTGAATGTTTTTATGTATTGTGTGCCATTTACAGTTCTCTTTTACAAAAAGTAGCGTAATCAAACTGTCGTATTTTGATTTGGAAGTGTCGCAAGTGTCGTTTTCAGTCAAAGAAAAGAATCCTATTGTTCTTGATGGTCGATTATACAGTTACTCTTGTATTTGATTTGAATTAGTAGTTTTTCAAGTGTCGAAAGCAGTTTTCAATTCAAAGTCGCAAAGTGTCGTCATTATATTCCTTTCGTTTTTGAAGAGAAATTTATTAGTACTGTCGCTTTGAAAAGATAATTCAGATTTGTACTCAGCATTCTTTATGTCATTCACATGTTAAGAAAGCGGAAAACAAATACATGCATGTGCATTTGCATTTAGACTACTTGTTGGTTTGATTTAGGACACTGCATCTAGTGTGTGCTCTCTGCTCTATGTTGGAAGAATATCATCACTCTTTCTTTAGTAGTTAGGATTTTCATTGCAAAAGGAAGATTAAACGATTGTTTATCATCTTAGATTGCATTTTAGGAATTGTATATCTACATCATGCGGTGAACCTGAAAGGCAAATTTCTTAAGAAAGATCAGCTCTAAAATAAATTCAATGAACATAAAAACGCTTTGGAACCTAACGCACAACATTTAGAAGTCTAGGCTAGAGACGTATTCCGGCGTCGTAAAGCCTGGTAATTATCGCTTTCATCGTAGGTTGGGTGATTCCTCCTCTTTGAGACTGTTATCACTCAGGTTGTCCCTTAGCTCCTTAAGGGATACGGCCGAGGTAACCACAAACCAATCTTTGGATTGCAGGTTCTAGCCTACCTGCAATCATAGAGGGCTCTCTCTTGATAATTTAGCTTTGTTTTGATATGATTTTAGGCTAGTTATGGTGTACATGGGTTTTGTTTTGAGTTTTGTGGGAAGGGTGATGTATTCAGACAGAATTGGATTGTAAAGTGTGAGAAGTTCAAACCGTTGGGCATGGAATCAAGGATAAGGGTTGCTGGTGCGTTTTCTTGGTCACAAGAGGAATACAAAGCAGGATAGATACACATAGAACAATATCAAGCTGGAATAAGGGTGAAATGGTGGTCAGTGAATGAAAGACAACTAAGTAACTCTCATTATGCTAACAGAGGGAAGGTGAATGAACATTTATATAGGAGCAATCAAGTATTCCTAAACAACATTCATATATGAAGGAACTAGTGCAAATATGAGCAAATGAGTATTCATATTCAGGACTAATTCAAAGGAAAACATGTAGAAATAACAGAAATTGAGCATAGAGTGCTGCTAAGCAAAGTCTGAGTTATTCTTCCTTCCTGCTATTTAGATGGTGACACAATGGTGGCATAAACACATATAAACTGTAAACAGAGGTAAGAAACACTTATTGGGCCATGTAGAAGCATTAGAATTCCATAGTCACTCTTCAGCCATTAAAACACAACAGACAGTTCATCATCCAAGCATTCCAGCGATCTTTGATTATAGAGGCTCAAAAAAAATATACAGTGCAAGTCTGGAGAGGAAGTTATCAACCAACCAACCCTTTAAACAATGTTCAGGGTGGTTTATATAGGCAAAATATCTAAAACAAACAGATCCGAGACAGATCTGATGAAATAACTGTCTTAACCTAATTTCTACTTAAATAAATGCAAGAAATATCTATCTAAGCTGCGCTGGAGACAACAACATTCAAAAATGAGTAAATATGGTGTCCTTTGAGCTCTGCGCTGGCCAATTTATCATAATTGTGCCTTGGGTTCTGCTGCGCTGCTCTCATATGGTTTAAATGCCCATAAATCTGTCTTGGTGAACTTTAAATGGGCCTTTACTATTTCTTTGACTTGCTGGGGGCCTTTCAATGTTCATCTGCCTTGGAAATAAAGATTTCCACTGAAAAATATTAACTGATACACTTTGCCGCAACACTGATACTCTTTAACATTGAATCGGGACCTTTTCTTTCACTGATACACTTTGCCGCTTCAAAATCGCCCCTTTATGGCCACTTATGACAAGATTTGACTGTTGTTGTGTTGTCTACGGGCTTCTGGAGGCTTTTGGAGGAGCTTCGGCACCTGGCCGATCAAAGTACCTTTAAAACTGATAAAACTGCAAAACTGGCGAAATAATGGAGGCCGAGAGCTTGCTGAGGCAGAAAACCATGCATTTTGGAGTCAATCCAGGCCGGAACGATCAACGAATGGCCGTGAAATGATTCCAATCCTTTGGAGGTGAGGGCGCCGAGCTGATATACGTGAAATAGCCCCTTTCCTTTGTAAAAGGCAAAATGCCCTTTAAACGTGACTTTTCATAAAAATTGGGCGCAAAATGAGCACTGTAGCATAGACTAGATCCTGGCTGTTGGATCGCGTGAAGGCAGATCCAACGACTGGTGCTAAATCGGCGATCGACGGATCGGCGGATCCCAAAACATAAAACCTCCGACAAGCGATGAACCCCGCGGACCCGAAATGCTTTTAAGGCCCTCTTTTTATTGAAATCGGGTCCGACCCATCGGCGGTTTCATATCGGCGGGTTTTAACGAAATGGATAAGCGGACCTGAAATCCCTTTGAACTGCTGTTTATAACATTTCAGCTTTGGACAGTCGGAGCTATATATGGGGGCGATGCGATTAAATATGGGTCGTTGACCTGAGGGCCCGAATGGGCGGCTGCGATTAACTCGTCATTTCACTATCGGCGGGGACATGGGGTTTATACATATGCGATCGCCGAAATGATCTGGGCCATTGATTTGAGCGGGGCGATGGACGGCTGTGATCAAATCGGTGCCTCACCATTGGGGATATTGCGATAAGGCTTGCGATACATGAAAATGCGGGTTTTGCGATAAAACTTAAGTTTTATGAAAAACTTAGGTTATGCGGTAAAACGATAGAAGGCGGATATATGAAGGATAAAGGGAAAATGCGATAACGATTGAATGTGATGCGATATTGCTTTCGGGTGCGATAGCGATATCGCATCAGCGGGGGTGATTAGAAACATAAATGGTGGCATGTATGCGCTGCGATTGCTGATTGCGATAATCGCATTGGCGAAATGATATCGGGGCACAATATAAAAGGGCCAACACTGATATGACCTCCGACAGCGATATCGTGTCGGAGGTGGGGAAAACTCATCGGAGGCATGTTTTTTATTCGGCCAAAGGTCATTGCGATCGGGGGAAGGCCTCTCCAATCGGAAGAAGGAAATATGACATCGGAGGGGTTTTTTATGGTATTTGGAGGGATTCAAATGCTTCGGAAGGGGTCCGAAAGCATGAAAAGAGGGACTTATGCCTTGGAAAGAAAAAATCAAGGTTAAAAAGAGGGATTTTATGGATTAGAGGAGGGGTTTTATGCATAGGAAGGAGTCCTAATGCATTTGGAAGGGGATTTATGAGCAAAATGAGGGTTCTTGCTAAGTTTCAGGCAAACTTAGCAATTCCCAAGCATACTTATGGTTATTTTTCAACCATAGGGAGGGGATATGTATATAAAGGGGATTTACCACATATTTTAATAGGGGGAGGGGAAATAACAATGGATTTATATAATAAGTTTGAAATTAATATGAAATTGGTGAAGAAAGTGCTAAGTATAGAAATCTTAGGCTTTAAAGGGGAAATAGGACTTGTAGAAGAAATATGAGCATCCATAAGTAAAGCAGATCTTTACTAAGGGAAATGATATGAAACATGATGAATTTAAGAGATATCAAGCAAATCTTGACCTCTTTAGGGGAGTTAGTGAGTGATTTGGGAAAGAGGAAGAAGGGGAAGTTAGACATGCCTCGCTTGAGCTGATCCAAATGGAAAACTGCCTTATACTTGTGATTTGAATAGATATAACACTTGAAAACATAAAACTGATCACAATCATTGATTCTGCAACCTCAAAACTACCTACGTAGCCTACTTACCTAGCATTTTCTCTTCTTTTTGGTTTGGGTGCACCTGAACTAGCAAACCCAGCTTTTCAACTTTTCTTTTGGTTGTCCTCCTATCTAAATCTGCCCTTATAGCTTCCAGGGGCTCAGATTAAGTTGTTGAGCACCCTAGTTTCTCTACCTAGCTAAAATCTGCCAAGATTAAATAGTTTGGACAGATATTCATTCTCTATCTTCTAAAACAAGCAATTTAAACCTAGGGAAGCCAAGATTAAGCTGTTTGGCTTTCCCTTAACTGTAAAACTCTTAAAAAATGGTATTATTCTTCAAAAATGGAATATATTAGTGGCATTTGAGCTAGCACACTTTCCTGGCCTTTGTTTGGGGTTCATTTCATTTATTTTTCTCTTTGGCCAATTGATTCTTTTTACCCTTTGATTATTCTTTTAGGGCATACCCTCTTTACATTTTTTAAATTTTCTGAGTTTTCGAGGAAATACGGAACCTTTGCAGCATGGAAAGAATGACATATTTGGCATGTAAAACAGTCAATCATGAAATATGAAACCTATTGTAATAGGAGGCTAACAGTGGCTCCACTTGGGGATGGCTTTTCCAGATGAAAAGCCAAGAACAACAGGTCAGACTGCCTTGATCTTCAATGTTGCTATAGACTGAAACACTCCTTCTCTGCTTTTTGATACTATTGACTGAAGCTTTTGAATCTTTTATACAACACTTTTAACTGAAAATTGCTGTAAAACAACAGTGCTGCCTTTTGCCTCCTTCTGCATGCTTATTAATATGCATTTTTCCTGAGCACTTCTTTGGAATTTGATTCAAAACAGGGATCAGAAACGGGGCATTCTTTTGGTTCTTTTCTTCAAAATTGCTGTGCTGATTCCTTTATCGACCTACTGCAAATATTAAAATAAAAGTGCTGATAATACAAGTATTTATGTACAAATATAGAGCTGAGTTATATACATCAAAAGGGAACATGATAGTGCTTTAGCATTCGGCCATTGACAGGGCCTTCTTCAGCTTCTGTGCCATCCAAACTTTTCAGAAAATATGTATTATTGCCTTGCACAGCTTGAATGACAAAGGGTCCTTTCCACAGGAAATCAAATTTGCCATGCTTTCCTTTGTCCTCTCTTCTTGAATCCCATCTTAAGACTTTGTTGCCTATGTAGAAATCTTCAGCCTTTGTTCTTTTATCAAACATCTTCTTCATCTTGTCTTGTAAAATCTGAGCTTTGTTATACACTTCCTCCCTCGTTTGCTATAGATGGATGGTTTGATTGATTCTTCTTTGTATATCATTTGGCTCAGCTTGAATCTCTTGCAGCAGCTTGATGATAGGAATGCCCAAAGATGAAGGAAATCTAGCCTCCATGCCATATACTAGCTCATAAGGGCTCATCCCAATGGATCTTTTGGTTGACAGTCTGTCTGCCCACAGGGCATTTACAAGCTTTTTGTGCCAGTTCTTCTTGTTTTCTTCCAGCACTTTCTTAATGATGTTAACTAGGCTCTTGTTGGATGATTCGGCTAGGCCATTACCTTGAGGATAATAGGCTGAGGAGTGACCTAAGGAAATGTGGTATTTGTGGCAAAAACTGATCATTTTCTTGGATTTAAAGGCAGCAGCGTTGTCTGTAATGATATTTTCAGGGCAGCCAAATTTGGACAGGATGTTGGTTTCAAGGAATTGGATGATGGTGGAGTCATTGGCTTGCCTACATGGGATGGCTTCAATCCACTTGGTGAAGTAATCTCTAGCAGTTAAAATCCACTTATGCTGGCCAGAAGAGGATGGATGGATTTCTCCAATGAAGTCAAGACCCCATTGTTGAAAAGGATTCTCAGTTGAAATGGGCTTAAGGGGTAAGGGCAACAGCTTTCTTTTGCCTTCAAAGATTTGGCATTTGTGGCATGAAACAACAAACTTTCTCACATCAGCAAACAAAGAGGGCCAATAGAAACCAGCCCTTAAAATCTTGTCAGCAGTGGACTTCCAATATAAGTGCCCTCCACAGTCCCCTGTATGGAATTCTTTCATGACATTGTCAGTTTCATTCAAAGTTAGACAATTAAGCAATATTCCTTCATGATTTTTCCAAAACAGGGCACTATCTAAGACACAAAACTTTGAAGCTTTCATCTTTAAAAATCTCTTTTTGGTTCTGGACAACCCTGGAGGAGCATGCAAGTTTAACAATATAAAAAAAATATTAGCATACCAAGGTGATTGCAAGAAAGCTTGACTGATCTATGGAGTCGCCAACTCCTGTTCGTTGTCCAGTTCATTTATGTCTAAAGCTTGGAAATTTGTTTCGGACATCAGTTTGGCTAAACCTTGTCCCTTTATCAGTTTAGTGGGCTTGATTTCAATGTCATATTCAAGGATATTGGCAATCCATTTGCCTCTTTTGCCTTCTATGTCCTCTTGAGTTAATATGTCTTTTACAACAGCATTTGGCACATAAGCAATCACATGTGAATATAAAATGTAAATTCTGAAATCTTTGATTGCTTTAACAAGGGCATATGCTTGCTTCTCCATGATTTGGTACTTTAAGGGTGCATCTCTAAGGGCTCGGCTGAAGAAAGCAATGGGCTTTTCATTTCCCTGATCATCTTTTTGCAATAGGACAGCAGCAATGGTGTGTTGGGAAGCAAATGAAAAAATGATGAAATCCTTATCAAATTGAGGACTTGTGAAGACTGGTGCTTGGGTTAATGCAGTTTTTATGCCCTCAAAGGCTTGCTTGGCTTCTAAGGTCCATTTTACCTTGGAATCCTTCTTTAACATGTTATTTAGCATTCTTATCAGCTCGGCCAAGTTTGGGATAAATCTTCTTAGGAAATTGATCTTTCCTAGGAAGGCTTGTAATTCTTTGATGTTTCTTGGATAAGGGACTTGAAGAATGGCTTGAATTCGGTCGGGATCAATCCTAATGCCATCTTTTGAGATGATATGGCCCAGCAATTTGCCTTCTTGTAGGCCGAAGAGAGACTTCTTAGGATTTAAGGAAATGCCATATTTCCTACAGGTTAGGAACACTTGCCTTAGGTGTTTTAGGTGCTCTTGATCTGATTTTGAGAATGGGGTAAGATCATCAAGGTAGACTACTAAGAAATCATGGATTTCTTTGGCAAAGGCAATGTCCATTGCCCTTTGAAAAGTGGCACCTGCATTCTTTAGCCCAAAAGGCATTTTCACATATTTAAAAGTTCCCCATGGTGTTGTAAAGGCTGTCTTGTCTTGATCATCCGGGTGAACTAGTATCTGATTAAAACCTGAAAAGCCATCAAGCAAAGAAATTCTTGAAGACCCCACTACTCTTTGTAGAATATGGTCCATCTTTGGCAATGGGTAGTGGTCTTTAAGGGAGACTTGGTTTAGATTTCTTAAGTCAACACATAGCCTAATCTCACCTGTTTTCTTCCTTGTGGGCACTAAGTTGGATACCCATTCTGAAAATCTGATTGGTGCAATGATACCTGCTTCAAACATTCTCTTCACTTCTTTCTCAATCAAGGGGAGAAGCACAGGATTGATTCTCCTTAGTTTCTGTTTGAAAGGCTTTTGATTTGGTTTCAAAGGAATGGTATGTTGAATGACTGAAGTGTCATAGGACTTGAGGTCCTCATAACTCCATGCAAACACATCTTGGAACTCTTTGAACAAGTCAACATACTTGGGCTTCTGATCAGGTGGCAAAGACTTGGACAATTTTATCATTTTGGGCTTTTCAGTTGTCCCAATATTGCAGTCTTCAATTGCAGCGTTTAAGGGTTGCATTTTTGGCTTTTTGGGGACATCGTTTGAATCAAAAATATCTTCTAAGGGAGTCAGGCCTGTGGGCAGAAAGTTGTCTTTCAGTTCAATAACTTCAGCCTCTGCTTCAGCTATTTGATCCAAATTCATTTGTTTCAGTTCTTCTATATTCTTGTCATCAAAAATGGTTGGGCGCAGCATTTGGTTTGCTGCTTCAGCTATTATAGTTTGCTCATTTTGGCTCATTTGTTGTTGTGGGTCATGCATGGCATCTATATCAATCTTTAGGCTTGAAAATTCTTGTTGTAAAGTAAGAAAATTGTTGATTTGTGCATCATTCTCAAAGACTTGCCAATCTTTGATATTATTAGGGACAGCAGGCTTGTCCTTTATCTCAGCAGTCAAGTGGTGATTGGGCTCAAAAGGTAGCTTGCAAGTGCTAGCAAAAGTAGCTAGGCTGTGTGCGTGTAGACTATGGCTTCTTGATATTTTAGTAAGTTGGGATTCTGTGAAGGTATTGAGTATTTCAGTGGCTGCCTTCCTATAAGTTCTTACCCTTTTGTCATTAGTAACAAAGTTACCTTTCATCTGTTGAATAATCAAATCGGAGTCACCTAGAATGGAAACTTTTGCAGCTCCTAGAGATTTGATGAGTTTAAGGCCTAAAAGGAGGGCTTCATACTCTGCCATGTTGTTGGTACATCTAAAATTTAATCTATAAGCATGACCCTCTGCATGGTTATTTTGCTTGTTGTCAATCCAGACTCCTGCCCCTGCTCCTAGTTTGTTTACCGAACCATCAAACTCCAAATACCATAGGATTTCTTGCTCTTGACTAGTATTGAGAGTTTCAACCATTTTAGGAGTGGGCAGATTTGAATTTTCTGTTTTATTGAGTTCCTCTTGTGTGCTGGTTGCATTGATTGTTTTGACAGTTTCTTAGGTATGGGCAACCAATTCTTCATTTATGCATGTTTCTTGTTCTAAAGCCAAAGGCTTATCATCAGGGGGAGGAGACATATCATCATTAAACAAAATAAATGAATCCATATCAGAATGGATTGAGTAAATTGGAAAGTTTTGGGGCTTTTCCTCACTACTTACCACATACTTCATCAATGTTTCTCTATACAGTCTCTTTGGTTGCCCAAAGACTGAAATAGTGGCATAAGAGAGGTCTAATTGCAAAGATCCTTGGAGTTTGGCTCCCCAAGATCTTGATAAGAGCATGCCATATTTAGGTGGAATGTCAGCAACCACCACGTCCATTAGGATTGTTTTGTTCGGGTATTGGACTAAAGACACACACAAGTCTTTGATTAAGCCTAAACACTTGACTTGGCTAGAATCAAATGAGAACAGGTCTTTGTATGGTCTAGTGATATCAAGGTTTAGCTTCTCCATTACAGCTTTGGGCATTAGGTTGTGTGAAGCACCTGAATCAAACATTGCATTGTGCAAGACTTTGTCATGTATGTGCAGACTGACATAAAAGGGTAAAACAGCTCCATGTGCTGATTTGCCATCGACCTCTGGACCGAAAAGCAGCTCAGGCTGATCATCTAAGACATTAACATCATCCCTGTTCTCTGGCATTTGCAGTGATCTTTTGATTTGATGTCTATATACATCATGTTTAGCAAGCTCAGAGAGAGGAATAGGTATCTTTAGTTTACCGATTTCTGCTTCTAAATCTAAGGACTTCTCTGATTGGGTTTTAGTGTTGTGAATGGTAGATTTTCCTTTTTCAATTGGAGTTTCAATGTTTTTCTCTTGGTTTCGAGTGTTATCTTGAAGTATTTCTACTTTGGAAAGGCTTTCAGGAGTGCTGTTTGAATTCTCTTTTGAGGAAGAAGATACCAAAGGCTGATTTTTAGAGGCCTGCATGTCAGATACATCCTCTATGGTCACTTCTTTTAATTTTGGGTCTGTTTTATCAGCAGTTTCTGTGATAGCGGCCTTGTCTTTTACTTTCTTAGGCTGCTTGGCATCCTTTGGCTTGATGGGATCAGACACATCAATGGTTCTTGTTCTTAATTTGTATTGTTTATGGACTTCGTAGATAGCTGAATCATAGCCTTGTTTGAAGTCAAATGACCCTCCGGATTTAGTTTGAAATTGATAGATATCATGATCATCTTGGTCTTCTTGGGTTAGAAAAACTTGTTGCTCACCCTTCAAATCCATCAAGTTGATATGAGAGTCCTCTGTTGGCTCGCTAGATGTTGATGCTTCAGCATAGTTTTCATGAAAAGGAGGTCTTATATCATGATCAGGACTAGCCCTTCCAACATTTGGGTTCTGGTTTTTTCTAAAATTTGGGTTTCTGATAGTATTGTCTTGTTGTCCTTCCCATGATGTTTTTCTTTCAATAGTTCCCATTCTGTCTCCAATACTGTGCACAGTATTGCTGATTGCATCCAATTTTTGTTCAATAGCTGAAGGCTCTTCTTTAAAAGTAGTTCTTCTCTCGGCTCTTGCTCTGTTTCGCTTGGCAATCAGATTTGCCTCCACACTAACAGCTACATTCTGCATGTCTGCTAGGCTTTGAGGGGCTCTTTCCCTCAATTGATATGCCATGTCAGAATCAAATCCATCAGGGAATTTGTATAAAGCTAGATCAGGTGGAGGCCTAAGGTTTTGTGGAATAGCATTGTAAATATTGTTGAACCTAGCACAATAGTCTAAGACAGTTTCTTGTGGGCCTCTTTTGATAGTGTCATACTCAAATAGAATTTGCAGTGGATCTTTTCTTTTCTCCCATCTGTTGAGAAATGTTTGGTAAAGGGCCTCTGGGTCAGCTATGGAATTTGCAGGAAGAGCTCTAAACCAAGGCCTTACATCTCCTGTTAAACTTTGGACAAAAATCTTCATTCTTACACTATCATCATCTATTTCATAACTCTCAAAATAGTCCTGCATTTTCTTGGTATGTTGCAGGGTTGTGCAAGAACCAGTACCATCAAAATATGTGATTTTGGTTTGATAATCCTGAGGCATAGCCCCTGGATTTGCAGGTAACTGCAAAGGTGCATATCTGTTAGCCATATTTACAGGGATAAGTGGAACAACAGGGATAAATGGAACAGTTGGAACAACTGTAACAACAGTGGCAATGGGAGTAGTATTTGCAGTGAATGGAGGAGTGGAAAAGTTGTTTTGAGAGGTGAATGATGAACTAGGGGAAGTGAGGGATGAACAAAATAAAACTTTGACAGGGGTTGGAATACAGCTTGGCTGAACTGTTCCAGGACTATAATCAGCAAAATCTTCTCCTCACTCTAGCTTCCTGAGGTTCCTTGGGATTAAATTAGGATTTTCAACAGCAGCTGGGGGATTTGGGTCTGGATTTGACCTTGTATAGCGTGATTTCTTCTTGGGAGCCAACTTCTAACTTGTTTTTTGGAATTTTCTAAATAATTCCCCAGCGGAGTCGCCAATGATGTTATCACTCAGGTTGTCCCTTGGCTCCTTAAGGGATAAGGCCGAGGTAACCACAAACCAATCTTTGGATTGCAGGTTCTAGCCTACCTGCAATCAGAGAGGGCTCTCTCTTGATAATTTAGCTTTGTTTTGATATGATTTTAGGCTAGTTATGGTGTACATGGGTTTTGTTTTGAGTTTGGTGGGAAGGGTGATGTATTCAAACAGAGTTGGATTGTAAAGTGTGAGAAGTTCAAACCATTGGGCATGGAATCAAGGCTAAGGGCTGCTGGTGCGTTTTCTTGGTCACAAGAGGAATACAGAGCAGGATAGCTACACATAGAACACAATCAAGCTGGAATAAGGGTGAAATGGTGGTCAGTGAATGAAAGACAACTAAGTAACTCTCATTATGCTAACAGAGGGAAGGTGAATGAACATTTATATAGGAGCAATCAAGGATTCCTAAACAACATTCATATATGAAGGAACTAGTGCAAATATGAGCAAATGAGTATTCGTATTAAGGACTAATTCAGAGGAAAACATGTAGAAATAACAAAAATTGAGCATAGAGTGCTGCTAAGCAAAGTCTAAGCTATTCTTCCTTCCTGCTATTTAGATGGTGACACAATGGTGGCATAAACACATATAAACTGTAAACAGAGGTAAGAAACACTTATTGGGCCATGTAGAAGCATTAGAATTCCATAGTCACTCTTCAGCCATTAAAACACAAAAGACAGTTCATCATCCAAGCATTCCAACGATCTTTGATTATAGAGGCTCTCAAAAAAAATACAGCGCAAGTCTAGAGAGGAAGCTATCAACCAACCAACCCTTTAAACAATGCTCAGGGTGGTTTATATAGGCAAAATATCTACAAAAAACATATCCGAGACAAATCTGATGAAATAACTGTCTTAACCTAATTTGTACTGAAATAAATGCAAGAAATATCTATCTAAGCTGCGCTGGAGGCAGCAGCATTCAAAAATGAGTAAATATGGTGTCCTTTGAGCTCTGCGCTGGCCAATTTATCATAACTGTGCCTTGGGTTCTACTGCGCTGCTCTCATATGGTTTAAATGCCCATAAATCTGTCTTGGTGAACTTTAAATGGGCCTTTACTATATCTTTGACTTGCTGGGGGCCTTTCAATGTTCATCTGCCTTGGAAATAAAGATTTCCACTGAAAAATATTAACTGATACACTTTGCCGCAACACTGATACTCTTTAACCTTGAATCGGGACCTTTTCTTTCACTGATACACTTTGCCGCTTCAAAATCGCCCCTTTATGGCCACTTATGCCAAGATTTGACTGTTGTTGTGCTGTCATCGGGCTACTAGAAGCTTTTGGAGGAGCTTCGGCACCTGGCCGATCAAAGTACCTTTAAAACTGATAAAACTGCAAAACTGGCGAAATAATGGAGGCTGAGAGCTTGCTGAGGCGGAAAACCATGCATTTTGGAGTCAATCCAGGCCGGAACGATCAACGAATGGCCGCGAAATGATCCCAATCCTTTGGAGCTGAGGGCGCCGAGCTGATATACGTGAAATAGCCCCTTTCCTTTATAAAAGGCAAAATGCCCTTTAAACGTGAATTTTCATAAAAATTGGACGCAAAATGAGCACTGTAGCATAGATTAGATCATGGCCGTTGGATCGCACGAAGGCAGATCTAACTGTTGGCACTAAATCAGCGATCAGCGGATCGGTGGATCCCAAAACATAAAACCTCCGACAAGCGATGAACCCCGCGGACCCGAAATGCTTTTAAGGCCCTCTTTTTGTTGAAATCGGGTTCGGCCCATCGGCGGTTTCATATCGGCGGGTTTTAACAAAATGGATAAGCGGACCCGAAATCCCTTTGAACTGCTGTTTATAACATTTCGGCTCCGGCCAGTCGGAGCTATATATGGGGGCGATGCGATTAAATATGGGCCATTGATCTGAGGGCCCGAATGGGCGGCCGCGATTAACTCGGCATTTCGCTATCGGCGGGGACATGGGGTTTATACATATGCGATCGCTGAAATGGGCGATCGCCGAAATGATCTGGGCCGTTGATCTGAGCGGGGCGATGGACGGCTGTGATCAAATCAGTGCCTCACCATCGGGGATATTGCGATAAGGCTTTCGATACATGAAAATGCGGGTTTTACGATAAAACTTAAGTTTTATGAAAAACTTAGGTTATGCAGTAAAACGATAGAAGGCGGATATATGAAGGATAAAGGGAAAATGCGATAGCGATGGAATGCGATGCGATATTGCTTTCGGGTGCGATAGCGATATCGCATCGGCGGGGGTGATTAGAAACATAAACGGTGGCATGTATGCGCTGCGACTGCCGATTGCGATAATCGCATCGGCGAAATGATATCGGGGCACAATATAAAAGGGCCAACACTGCTATGACCTCCGACAACGATATCGCGTCGGAGGTGGGGAAAACTCATCGGAGGCATGTTTTTTATTCGGCCAAAGGTCATTGCGATCGGGGGAAGGCCTCTCCAATCGGAAGAAGGAAATATGACATCGGAGGGGTTTTTTATGGTATTTGGAGGGATTCAAATGCTTCGGAAGGGGTCCGAAAGCATGAAAAGAGGGACTTATGCCTTGGAAAGAAAAAATCAAGGTTAAAAAGAGGGATTTTATGGATTAGAGGAGGGGTTTTATGCATAGGAAGGAGTCCTAATGCATTTGGAAGGGGATTTATGAGCAAAATGAGGGTTCTTGCTAAGTTTCAGGCAAACTTAGCAATTCCCAAGCATACTTATGGTTATTTTTCAACCAGAGGGAGGGGATATGTATATAAAAGGGATTTACCACATATTTTAATAGGGGGAGGGGAAATAACAAGGGATTTATATAATAAGTTAGAAATTAATATGAAATTGGTGAAGAAAGCGCTAAGTATAGAAATCTTAGGCTTTAAAGGGGAAATAGGACTTGTAGAAGAAATATGAGCATCCATAAGTAAAGCAGATCTTTACTAAGGGAAATGATATCAAACATGATGAATTTAAGAGATATCAAGCAGATCTTGACCTCTTTAGGGGAGTTAGTGAGTGATTTGGGGAAGAGGAAGAAGGGGAAGTTAGACATGCCTCGCTTGAGCTGATCCAAATGGAAAACGACCTTATACTTGTGATCTGAATAGATATAACACTTGAAAACACAAAACTGATCAAAATCATTGATTCTGCAACCTCAAAACTACCTACCCAGCCTACTTACCTAGCATTTTCTCTTCTTTTTGGTTTGGGTGCACCTGAACTAGCAAACCCAGCTTTTCAACTTTTCTTTTGGCTGTCCTCCTATCTAAATCTGCCCTTATAGCTTCCAGGGGCTCAGATTAAGCTGTTGAGCACCCTAGTTTCTCTACCTAGCTAAAATCTTCCACGATTAAATAGTTTGGACAGATATTCATTCTCTATCTTCTAAAACAAGCAATTTAAACCTAGGGAAGCCAAGATTAAGCTGTTTGGCTTTCCCTTAACTGTAAAACTCTTCAAAAATGGTATTATTCTTCAAAAATGGAATATAGTAGTGGCATTTGAGCTAGCACACTTTCCTGGCCTTTGTTTGGGGTTCATTTCATTTATTTTTCTCTTTGGCCAATTGATTCTTTTTACCCTTTGATTATTCTTTTAGGGCATACCCTCTTTACATTTTTTTAATTTTCTGAGTTTTCTAGGAAATATGGAACCTTTGCAGCATGGAAAGAATAACATATTTGGCATGTAAAATAGTCAATCATGAAATATGAAACCTATTGTAATAGGAGGCTAACAGAGACGAAAAGTGCCAGTACGGACTTGTGCTCCCACATACTGTTGAGTATATATTGGGACACCACAATAGGCTATATCCTTTATCCATAGGAAGCCGTGTCTTCCGCCCTATCGATCGCAATGCACTGAACACAGCATTCGGGAAGATTGACTGTTGTACCATAAAAAGTATTCTGCAGTTTTGCGATTGGTTTGGTAATCCCTCTGTCTAGATTTCCAGAGTAGTCTCTTTCATTCCTTTTCAGACTCCTTAATGGAAAAGGTCCATCTGAGCACTTGTCACTTTAGGCTCAATAAAAATCGAAGGCGACTAGAGTCATCTTTTGTTTTTTCTCGACTCTTAAAAATTGAAAAGGCAAGTTGTGTCAAAGCGTCTAAAATTTATTTTAATCGGAATAACGTCACTGTTCCCTCGTTGGTCTTAGGTTGAGAAAATGGAGTCCACCAACCAAGGATTTCCCCTTGGAGGAAATCCTGGTCCTTTCTCCTCTTGGGGAGATGTTGGTGCACCTCATATGGCCACATTGTCACTTCTAAGATTGACGATTGGTTTGCCAATATGGCTATTCTCGACCTCCATCGTTCAGAATACCATGATTCTTGAACAATCAAGTCAGAAACTAGACGATACTAGAGTTACCCCTCAACCTTCTACTTCATCCGTTTCTCCCTCTCCTCCTTCCTCTTCGCTTGATGAAGCTGGTAAAGCAAAAAATCAAGTAACTAAGAAGGAGAAGAAGGAAAAGAAGAAGAAGGAGCCAAAGGCAAAAAGGGGTAACCATGCATCATCTAGCGAAAATCCACACACGGCACCGTCCAGACCTAAATCTCCATGTGTCATTTGCAAAGGGGACCACTATCATCGAGATTGTCCTTGTATCCCCTGGATCTTAAGGGACTGGTCTCCTCATTTTCACAATCCGGTGTCATCAACCTCTGACGATCATGTTGAAAGCACACCATCAACTAGTGAAAACGAAGTCTCTGGACAGAAAGGAAGATGTAAATTTCCTTGCAAACTGTGCGAAGGTAATCATGTCGTCCACCGTTGTCCCTTCCTGGACGAAGCTAAAAGACTCTTGGATAACCGTCCCGCTTCGCCACTGCAGATTCCTCCTGGATACAAGAAACTCTTGCCGAGTCCATCGCTAGTTGAAAATCTGACCGACACAACTTTGTGGTCAGTCGAAGCATCTATCATTGAAGATAAACCCACTAAATCCATACCAAACGAAAGTCAAAAGGTTGAGGTGGCAGTCGACCCGGTCTTGTCTTCGGAAGGTCCATCTTCAGATGATACAATCACCGAAGAGAATGAGAATGACACCGTTCAAATTCCTACCCGTTCCTTTACCGCAAGAAGGAAGTTCATCAGAGTCATACCCGACCGTTTATTCGGTCCCACCTCTTTGCACCTAGTCATTTCCTTCAATTGGAATCTACTAGGCAGACCCCGTTTACCGACTAGTGTACCATTCCGAATCATTGTTCAAACCTACAGAATGGTCATGGTCGGTACCATCATAGATGAAGGGGCTTCTGTGAGTATCCTTTCCTCAACTGCTTGGAAAGCGCTTGGTTCACCATCGCTTCTTCCTTAGATGAGAAATCTGACGGGCTTCGACAAAGGAACCAGTTGACCGTTAGAGATCCTTCCCAATGTGCCTATAACGTTGAGAAGGAAAACCGTTTATATGAACGTAATGGTAGTCCAAGGACCTCTAGACTATAATCTACTCCTTGGGCATGACTATATTTATTGCATGGGAGCCATTGTCTCCTCACTCTTTCGAGTAATGTGTTTTCCGCATGAAGGCAAAGTGGTCCAGCTCGTAGACCAGCTTTCGTTCCCCGGCTCACACATAGCTAATAGTCAACTGCCATCCCTAAATGGTCTTTTCATGCAAGGAATGTCTCATCAATCTCCAGTCCGACCACCTGAAGAACGCGAGTAATTCGGTGGTCATGACTGAAACCCAGGGGGCATGCGCCCTGGTCTGCTTCGGCAGGAGAACTTCAGGTATAGGGTGAGTTTCCGTGGAGGATATATGACTAGTCTGACACACCTATCCGTTTAGGAAGATGGGATTAGACTGGGATAAGATACCTCCGTCAGAAGGTAGGCCTTTCCTGATAGAACAAATGTTTTGTCTGCAAATTGAAGAGTAACCTGAAAAGGTAGGCCATTCCCGATAGAACAAATTTTTTGTCTACAAATTGAAGGGTAACCTGGAAACTCTACTTCGCTATACCTGGGGGCATGCAAACCTTTTTGTGTGTAAGTGAAAAGCGACCAGTGTAACGCTAACTCTATAGTTCTGCTGACTTCAACTGCCTAAGTTGGGTGAGTGGTCAAATCAACCGTTCGCCTTCGTAGGGGCCAAATGGCACCGACAAAGTAAAGGAAAAATTTTCCTACCTAACCTTGGTAGTTAGCTAACCCCTAGGACAGTAGTTGGTCGTTCCTAACTTACATACAAGAGGCAGCGGAGCAGAGCTTCGAAAGGTGCAAGCTCCATAAAAATGGAATTTATCGATGAGATGTCCTTATTATATGACTGGCACGAGCAATTTTTATGTGAAGTTCAAGCTCGTTAAAAATTAAACCTAAGCAATGAGCAAATGTTTCCCCTAGAGTTTAAGCTCATTAAAAAAAATGAACCAATCTCCGGTAAATAACCATTGTGAATGCATTATCATCAACTTTTGAGCCTTGGTCGTGTTCTCATCATCACCTCCACTCTGTTTTAGCCGATCATACGCCTCCATTTGATTGTTTACCCCTTTTTGAGGAACATCTACGATGAGTGATTCTGTTAGCCATCCTTGTGACACTGTCGTGATTGGAAAATTCCAAACCTTACCTGGAATCAGCTGCTATCCGAAATTATCACTCGTTCCTCAAAAAACGAGTCTCCTTTAAGCTCTTTTCATCTGACTCGTAAAATATGAAAAGATTGCCGAGCAATTGGCCTCTCCAGCTCGTTAAAGCTACCGAAAGTGCTATCCCTCCTCTAGATTTTAATCTTTTTGGACCCGAGGGATTATTACACAAAAAGATTGAGCGCTTGTCTTGTTCAGCTCATTAAAACTATCGAAAATTCATCCCTTTCGTATTATTTTATACTTTTTCGGACTTAAGGGATTATATGACGAAAAAGGATCACTGGAGTTTCCTTTCCGTCCCTTTTTAGACTCTCTAAAATTGAAAAAGGACCGAGTTGTCTTTGTTGTTAAACTCGTTAAAACCAATAGCGAAAAACTTGTCCATGCAGACAAGAACGAGTTTCACCGTCGCTAGGCTCGTTAAAACATAGTGACGGGTTTGCCCAAAGGGAAAATTATAGAACAAGCATATGTTATCCTCCTCAAGCTTGATAAAAATAAAGAGGTACTGGTCAGCAATGACTGGGGAAAAATTGGGAAGAAAACTTGAAGAAACTTTATTGGTAGAGAGTCGCTCTTGAACATGACATTTTCACTCCGTCACCATGATTGAGTCGGGTTGGGTTATTCCGTTCACCGGTCATATTACCGTTGGTCCACCGTACCATCCATCTTTGGGGTTAATACTACCAATCCATTTCAGTGTCGCCGATATGTTCAAGAGAAGTCGATCAGAGAATTCACCAACCCATTTTGTGTCTCATCTGTTGCAATACCTTTATGCTTCATTCTTTCATGATCGCCACCCTGAACCCCGTATCATCAGATCATTTTCACCTCCAAAAGTCATTTGCTCCGTTCCGTGTCATAGATGTGGGATTCATTAAGGCCCTCCTACAATGGGTCACTTCTTGTCGACATCAACTCATTATCCAAGAAGTTGACCTATGAACAACCCTTTCAGTACTTTGAAGCTTGCATGCCTCAATGGCAAGTTTCTCACTTTCAGCGACAGGTTTGCATCAATGGCCTTCGACCGAGAGATTTTGTGTGGTGTTCCATGCCAAGTCCCATTTTCACACCACGCGAGTTGTACTGTCGTACCTTGGGGGTCATCATCATTATCGGTGATTCCTCTTGCGCCTGTTAACAGCTTACATCAATGGCTGGTAATCAGGCGATGTCTTTCCATGTTCGACTCCAGAACATTTTTCACATGGATTGACTTGTACTTCGAGCGAAGATTGGACGAGTTTGAAGACCCCGGATCTAGTTTCATCCATCCGGGTTGCGATATATTCAGGAAAATAAAGACATCAAATGTACATCATTGTTGCACAGATGATCATCCGAATCAAAGGATGATGGCTCTATCAGAATCATCAGTCTGCCACATAGACGGTTGTCTGTCCTATGTACATGAAAATGAATTTATAAAGCTGAGCATGGGAATGCCCGCCTCAGCTAGATCATGAAAATTTTATGAAGATAATGTATTGTATTGTATCTTATTACATGTCACCTTCCAGTTCGAAAAACCTCAGATCCTCATGATAAAGCATTTCACCCGACATCAAAAGATTAACGACCTCATGCTTTAGGGGACAACTGTTATAGACATTTTTGGGCACTGCAATCCCAATCATATATGTCCATAAACCAAGGGCTTATGAGTCCCTAAAAGTGTTGCTTCATGCCCTAAAGGAACAAGGTCAGTTGATTACATCATCTCCTAGAAGTTCTCCACAGAAAACTGCTCAGAACTGGTCAAAACTGGACCATACAGGTTGCTCAGTGCTAAGGGTGCGATGCATCTCACCTGCCTAGTGTAAAAGGTGTGATGCATATTGGAAAGCCCTTCTATAGGGTGCGATGGGCAAGAATGGACAAATGGCAGAGACAATTTGTGAGGTAGATGATCATGGAATCTTCCAGAAACTTATCCTGTGACACTTGCCTCTCTGAATTCGCCCAGGGATGAGTAAGATATCATCAATCTCCAAGTGGAATCAAGAACTATCAGAGAGAAGACACTAATCAAAATCCCAGAAGCTAACTCACCTCCCTGCAATCATCTATATATGGATCCCTCATCCCAGAGATCCAGAGGCTGGAATTTTGTATCTTGTAAGGAAGTGTTGTTGGTTTCCTGGTGGAATATCATAGTGTTGGGTGATCTAAGATTTTCATGAGGTGAAGAAGGGCTTTCATGCTGGGAGAATGACGCTGGGTCAGATCAATGGGTTGTAATCCTCTCTTCTAATCTTTACATCAATAAAGCAATTCAAGTTTTCCTCCACATTCTTGTATGTCTGATAGTATATACATTTGTGTGGTAAATATATATCTGGTCCTATATTGTGTATGATTGTAGATCTCTGCACTTTGAAGGTATTATGCTGCTTTGACTTTACAGGTACTCTTTGAAGCGGAGTGGTCAAGGGAGAAGCAGCAAAGACCTGTCGATGAGGAGAAGGAACAAGCAAAGAACCAAGCGAAAGATCGAGGTTGGTATTCTTTGATCTTCTCCTATCTACTTCTCATAAAGGAAAATGAAGGTAACTTTAATCTGTTTGTTTCTAAGATAGCTATCCGTCTTAGTGGGACTAGCAACTCTGCATAGACTAGATTTCCCGATAACAACTGGACCCATTAGTAACATTGAATCTCAAAATCAATCACCACTGCAATACAACCATCAAATACATTTGCATCAACCAATCAATGAAACCCAATCATCAACCTCTGATATAAATGATTCAATCAATCATTGAAACCTCTGAACCTTTGACACAACTGAATCAAACAATCACTGAACCTCTGACACAACTGGATCAACCATTCATTCAAACTTAATCAAATTCAACCAATCAACTGGAATAGAGAGATCACTGTAACCAGTCCAAAGATATGAACCTAGAACATTGCATCAACAACCAGAACTAACTATAACCTCAAAAGGAATGTGTCAGAATGTATACGCTCCTTCAATGAAGAAAACCTGCATGTATACACTACTTCCTTTTGCCCAACTTGTGTATACCTCTAAATATACTGAATCATAAAACCTCTGAACCACAAACTATACCAATCAGTGAAATTATGAAGATCTACTGTCATATTACAGAGATCTAAACAGATAGCAACAAGGATCACCCTTCTTTCTCAATCAATCAATCAACCAGACTCAATCTCCTTATACAATCAATTTTATTTTTATATCTAATGAAGACATCATTGACAAACAATAGTAAAACAACAACACTGATCTAATAGACCAGTCATCCCTAAACATCAAGCTTTTCTTTTTCATACGCTACTTGGAAGAGTTGAACCAGCATGTATACGCACCTTCACCAAAGCGAACTAGCGTATAGATATGCAAATACTTACTTATAACTTCGTTGCAATTCCAGACTTCAGACATACCCAGATCATCACATATAAAGGATAAAACATGTGTTAGCCATCAGATCTAGCCTATCCATTATCAAATCACATAATGATAAGTCATTATGATCCTGATCCATCATTAGATCTCATCCATCATCAAACACTCAGGTGCATACTTAGTCTAGATCAATCAAAGCATCAGAAACCCATAACATGCATATTTTCTTTTGATCTAACACTTCATAAGATATTCACTACTTGCGCACTTAGCCCTTTTATCTTCTCCTCCTTATATACTTATATCCTTTGTCAATACCTTGGACCAAAACCTCAGACCAATAGCTCGGATTAAAAATCTCAGACCAATAGCTCAGACTAAAAACCTTGGACCAAAACCTCAGACCAATAGCTCAGACTAAAATCCTCAGACCAAAACCTCGGACCAATACCTTGGAACAAAAACCTCAGACCAAAACCTCGGACCAATACCTCGGACCAAAACCACAATTAGGATCTGTGGTATTCTTGGACGGGATCAAATAGTCGTTACTCCACTCAATATTGTGGGCTAATACCATGGTATTGACCCCTGGTATTCTCTACTCTTGAAATTCCTTGATTTTCCAACCTATATGTGCTTTTCCTCTTGTGAAAGTGCGTGCATATGTATACGCTCTTTTTGTTCTGTGAACTCGCGTGTATACACTACTTGGACAAGGTGAACCAACAGATACTTCTTAAACCATTCTCTTTCTTCAATTTCTTGATTATGATCTGTAGTCCTTTGTTCCTTCATCCTATTCTTTTGTACCATTACTTTGTTCCCTTTGAATAGACTTGTTATAATGCGATTTGCCATATTACTTCTGAAATGATTCCTTTGAACTACCCTACATTTTGTCACATCTGTAAACACAACTGCCATGCATTCTGTCACATCTGATATCTCTCCTGTAGATTCACCTAGTTACTTAGATTCATCTAGTTACCATATACAATTTAGTTGTTCTACTACAAGTGGGTTGCCATCAAGTACAACACATGCATCATAATGCCAACACCATTTTCCACAACCAGTGAATAGGATGGATGCACCATTCTACAATCCCAACAACAGCGCGAACCCAATAGACATCTTGAAGCATTGGGTAAGGGAGCCATCAAAGTTTAGGATGGCACCTAACTAGTGATACAAAACAAAGACATTCAGGAAGGCATACCAATTCTTGGTCATCCTGGCATCCCGCGTGTATGACCAAGGGAGTATGGAGACCTTCCTGCAGAGTTGGCTTGCTATGTTGGATCAGCTGGCAAGCGAAGGAAAACCTTTCAACTGGTCGGACATGTTGGCTCTCCAGTTGAAAGAGCATGTATCCAATGCCCAAAGTCTACCCAAGGATTAGCAAGCAATATTCTTCATGTCTTTCTACCTGCTTGATGTGATCTGTCCCTGTCAATAATTTCCTAGAATGGGTTGGGAATGAACACCTTTAGAGAATGTTGTGAACGTATATTTCAAGTTTCTCTCAGACTATAGCTACTGAGGAGTCATGACTAGACTATCTGACCACTTCATTGCCCCTCTGTACACAATGATCTTTAAATAAGTCCGCCTTGCATGTCCTAGGCAGCGATGGAGGCATTGCTAAGCATTGCAGATTGGTACACCTCACCTGATGGCACCTTCATCAGGATGTACAACACAGAGAAGGCTTTGCATGTGTTACCGAGGTTTGCCACATAGAATTTGGTCATGCAGAATGTTCCATACCACATCTCGACAAGGTTATTAGCTGGATTGCATAGGAAGAAGAAGGCATCATGGCCTATGCTTCCTTCACGAATTGGGTTGTACGTGATCTAGAGTTTGAAAGAAGTAGATGCCGACGTCGAGGACTTCAAGAAGTTTAATATCAGCACCAAGAGTTTCAATCTGTACGATTAACATGGATTATGCAGGAACCACTATGTGAGAGTGTACTATTCTTGGATCCACGGGGCATGTCATTGGCCAGAGGAAGACCCATCATTAGGGGAGTTTTGATGTCTAAATTGGTCCACCTAAGGAAACTATAAAGTAATAGTGGAAATAATAAAACAAGATTTGATTACATCATCAAATTTTAGAGGGAAAAAAAGAAAAAAAAAAATATTCAACTCGTATTTTCAACTTATCTCCCTATTGGTTTACTCAAATTTCAAGCAGAAACACTCCTTGGATGCATAATTTGATTCCTCATCCACAAAGTACCGATGTTTCATACTTTTGATGGACCCGACTACATTAAAAAATAGAAATACATGAAAAACATGATTGCAATCACATTTTTTCATGTATTTCTCATTTTTCGTGTAGTAGGGTCCATCAAAAGTATGCAACATGGGCACTCCTTGTATGAGGAATTAAATTTTGCATCCAACAAGTACTCCCACTCGAAATTTGAGTAAAATCTTAGGGAGATAAGTTTAAAATACGAGTTGAAAAAGTAGTTTTATTCTTTTATTATTTTTTTATATTTTTACTTTTTTACTCCCAAAATGGTGAATCATCCCCCATGGTTGACATCATCATCTTGAATCCTACTGGTTCTGATAAAGTTTATTTTGGTTGTACATTTTTCTTAGGAGGTCCATTTTAGACCTCAAAATCCCCTAATGGGAGATATTGTTATAACTCCTCTTGGCTCAATGAACCGGTTAGCATGGCAGTAGAGTGGCTAGCAGCACTCAAGGCAGTAGCACCACAGGGAGCAGGAATAACAAAAGTAGCAAGAAGCAAACTCGTGCAATAGAAAGGCAAGAGGAAGATTGTCAAAATCACAGAGACGGAGAAAAGCTACCAGTTTAAGGAAGACCCACTTGTGGAAAGAGTAGCTTTGGAGATATATGCAAATAGGCTACAGCGCGACAAGAGAGTAGCGCAAAGAAAGTGGGAGAAGGAAAGACTAGAAGAAGAAGAGAGGTAGTTTCAAGAAGTAGAGTTGAAGCTCAAAGAAGAACAAGAGATGCGAAAAAGAGAGAAGGAAGCGCAACATGAACAGGAATAGAAGGAAATGCTAGGTGCACAAACAACGCAAAACACGTCGATGCAGGTTGAAAACTCTAAACCAGTAGAAGATGAGGAGCAGGGTGAGCAGCCACAGGAACAGGAACTTGCTCCGCAGGATGAACCGACAGTAGAACATATGGACATGGAGATGGAGCATCCATAATAGGATCAGAACACTGACCTCATGCCAAAACCAACTGAGGTCACTCCATGGGCTTCAACAGCTCCAGCAAAAAAGCAAGTCCCAAGTGAACAAGGGGATACTATTATCCTTGAGGATAATCCGGGAACAGATGTGTACAACATAGCCTTTGATGAGTCACATCAAAGAGTTGTACAAGCATGTAGAATGCACACCCCAGATGAGCATACATCACCTGCACACTTTGAAGAATGGGTGATTGTGTCAGATGTATGAAGACATCTAGCTGCCTTGGTCGATGCTACAAAGGCTTATGCCGAAGCCATGAGCTCAAGTGTGAACTTCTTGATAGCAGAAAACAATTGCATGGCTAAGGAGTTGCAAGAAGCCAGGAAGAGAGAGGAACAATCAACATGATCCACCATAGCAGAGATAAAGAAAGCGATACTTGCTGAAATACCCGTTGTTGAGATAGTCACAGGGAGACTGTATGACAAGATCATCACCGTGCACAAGGTTGTTGTCCATATACATGGTCATCATCAGTGTTGCACCAAGATAGCGTGAACACTCATAGATATACATGTCATTGTTGATCATGTATAGACATGGACAATGAGGTATAAGGGAGCCCCGCTTCACTTACACAAGATGATGAAGCCGCAGGTAGAGTTGGAAAAAGCACGCATCCGAAGTATGATCTGGAACTATGAAGAAATCTCACCACTCCTCACTAGTGTTGAGGCTTCGTACGCATGGTTGTTCAAGACTTTTGATGTTGTGGTGAGAAATTATGGCACCCTGTCGATTGTTACACTGACCGAGGCCAAAGAGAAGAACCAAGTCAGATTGGAGCTCGACGTGTATTTGATCAATTAATTCTCATGGCCATAAGCGCAGATCTGCAAGTCAGCGCAAAAAATAAGAAAATGTACATCATCGGTCCATCCTTGCTTAGGACTAAGTTGTGCATGTTACAGGATAAGTTGGACAGAGGTTCCAAATTAGTATACCCGAAAGTAATGGAGGCAAGAGTTTGTTTCCAAGAAGACATCATCAAAGAGTATGCAGACACCATTGCGCACTATCAAGCATGGCATCAGTTCGTCACTAAGGATCATAGAGAGGATGTTGATGAGCTAGTCTTTCTACAACCATTCAAGTCTTAGTGTTGTCTTGTGTGGCTGACTCAAGCCTATTTTTGTCCCACATGGGTATTGTGGAAAATGTATTATTGTTGTAAACATGATGTAAAGTGAAGTTCCAAGTGTCATTAGTGGAATGCAAATAGTCATATGTAATGTAAAGAGTTATGTAATGAAGTTGAAGGGTCATGAGGGTAGTACAAGATTCAAAAAGGGGAATGTCAAGGGTCACCCCACCCTTTGTTATAAATAGAACCTCATAACTCATAGAAGGGGCTTTTGGGAGCCAATATTTTGCTATGCATTTCTTAGAGAGGGCTTGGAGAGTATTGTGATGAGCCTTGGCTTCTCCACAGTGCAGAGCGAGTACATCTCTTTGGAGGAGCAGGCAATGTTAACTGTAATGTTCCACTATTCGGGCTAGTGGTTTTCATAGTTATATGCATGGATGGAACTTTCCCTTTATATAATATAACATAGCCATCACGTCTTCATGCATATGTTGTTATTGTAGTTCGACTATTCTGGTTACTTTAGCAATGTATGTTGTTTAACTTATGCATTTGTGTATGAACTATTTTGTATACGATTGTATGAATCTTATTAAAGTCATGTTGTTGGTTTAACCCATCAATTTGGATTGTCGACTATTCTGCTTTCCAGCTTGTGATGTCATTCAACTTGTGTGTTCCTTTCAGGCTGCGTACTATTAATGGCTTCTAAGGGATACACTTATTTCCCCCCTTCATGTGTTAGAACCTCCCCATTCATCTCTCTTGACTCATTGCAAGGTCACACACTTGCATCTGACAAATATAACATGCTTACCTTTGTGCGCTATCACATTCAAGGCATAGATTCACTACTCATTACTGGGAATCCTACTCCACAGAGGACTTGTACAGCTACCAACACTTGGTTATATGTTGTCCTCTCTCTTTATGAAGAGTTTGTTTTCTTTAGTCGATGACACCCTGATGGAAAATACATCCTATTCAGTGTGAATCTTGGTGAAAACACAACGCTTACACTTTTATCTAGTCCCACCTACTCTAATCGGTTCCTTTGGGTTAACCATTGTCAGCTCAATCAAGTAGAGTAAGGTGAGGGGTAAAATATTTACGAGTTTTTTAGAGGTATATATAAAATAATTCTCTGAAGGGACAACCTCTTATGCTCTCAATAAGTCGGGATCCCTCTTCTGCCTCTGAAATAAATAAGTGCCTATGCACAGTTTTTTGAAAAATGAAAAAATAAATAAGGCGAAAGAAGAGAAAGGCTTCCTTCACAGAGAGGTGATGAAAGTAACTTCACCAGGGTACTGACCAGGCTCGTTGGCAGTGGAGCAATGCATGTGTTCCTATGTGACTCCACTGGGGTATTGTCTAGGTCTGCTGGCATCAGAACAACATCAGAGATGAAACTAAGACTCTTACATCTATATTACTTGTCCACCAATATACCCCTCATCCCCAATCGAAACAACTCAGTTGAATTGGTTTGGTATGTGTGTTGACCGATCAAGAGAATGGTAGGGGCTAAATATTTAACTAAGGCTAAGTGTTGAATCCTTGACAATCAACGAATTGAACAATACTTCTGGGGGAGTTAGACTCGCTTTTCACGAACAAGGTCCATACAGAGAGTTGTAGTTCTACCAATGTGTTGCCAATGTTGTAGTGGCTACAACCACCCTCCAAAATTTTTCCTTCGCTTCATTTTGGAGCCTCCCTCCTCGAAATCATAACAACTATCCTGCACTGATTAGATACTTCTATTTATTTGATTTTATCTGTCTCTTAACAACTTGTGTCCACTCACTTGTCCTGTCGATCAACCACAAGCTGACCCAACACTTGGTTCACAACTAGTCTTTGTGCTATCGGGAAAAACTGGACAATCTTGGAGGGTTGTCTATCTTTCCCTCAGGAATTGTGCAGAGCAGCTTCCCTGTACTCAAAAATTGCGCAGAGCGAGACAACAAGCCTTGCTATGAAAAATGCGCAGAGCGGGCCAGTTGACACTGCTCTCTAGAAATGTGCAGAGTAGGCCAACTGGCACTGCTCTCCAAAAATGCGTAGAGTAGGCCAATGACACATATTTGGAAAATTGAGCAGAGCTGGCTAGCCAGCTAGGGCCACTCAGCCCAGAAACAACACAGAAGCTTTTCCTCACTTCTTGTCTGTTTCATGTGCCAGTAGGTTGCCCGGTTCCCTCCAAAATTAGAACATCCTTCCTTGCATATCAGGAATCTTTTCCCGAAAAGATAAAAGGAAAAAGTGAAAATGCATCCCTAGATCTTAGGAATCTATTTTTAGCAACGGGAGTTACATGCAAATTTGATTTTAGAAACTTCTAGCAAAGTGTCACTTTTTCCTAGATTTGTGGCATGTGCATCATAAAACCTAAGTTCGCTAAATCTATTTAAACGACGCCTCAGAGCTCATTCTTCACATTCGATCTTGGAACACTGAAATTCCCAAGGCATCTAGGAACCTTCGACACAGTTGGTGCAACTTTTCTGGGTAAGTTTTGCTTTTCATTTCTTTTTCCACTTTTTCTGTCAATTTTTATTTCTCGACTTGTATGAGTTTTGTTTCCTTGTTTTATTGAACAACTATTGGAATTTTAATGTGTTTTAACTTGTAGAAGTGTTGTTTCTAGTTTTGTATTACCTTTCCTTAGTGTCGCATGCATAACATTGTTTTTTCACTGACAGTTGTCATTGCGGCAACTCTCTTCATGATCTTAATGGTTTTTCCATTTGACTTATTTCTACACTTTCTTGAATTTCATGCATGTCTATTCACTTAGTTCTGCACTAGCTTTGCACACACATTCAATCCTTTGCGTTTTTAGGATGCCATTGGGCAGATTCGGGCTGTCTTGGCCCAGATCTTATTTCTCCCACCATGCTCTGCGCATTCCTGGTAGTCAAGGCTCTGCCTTGCCTCCAGGAATTGTGTAGAGGCTATCCACACTAGCTCCCAGCTATGCTCTACGCAATCTTGGGAGGCAGTACCCCTATCCTGCCCACTGGAACTGCGCAATGTGAAATTCTACCCAACAACCTAGCCTGACAGATCTACGCATTGTGCAGTTTTAGTCAGCAATTAGCCTCACTGGACTACGCATTGTGTAGTTCTAGTCAGCAGTGAGCCTCACTGGTAGCTAATATTGCAGAATGCGTAGTTCCAGCTGATAGTCTCCCAGCCTCCCTTAGTCAATGTTGCACAATGTTGCCTAGTAGACGTCAGTTTGTTGTCCAATTGATTCTTGAGTTGCTTTAATTTTTTAGCTAACATTGTTTTCGTGAGTGTCTTCTCTCTCTCCAGGTACCACAGGTTTTTGAGCAACTTCTCAGTAGTACAGGTATCATGGCCTTCAAGAGAGTTGGATCAAAAGACACAATTGAAAGCAGTACAGAAGATGTGGTTGAGCAGGGGTCTATGAACTTACCCATGTACAAAGACACACATGTTCATTGAGAAAGACATCAAGATCAAATGGCAAGACATCAACACTATTTTTGTAGGTAGCTTTGAGGAGAATCTGGAGGACTAGCAAGTCTATGTCAATATCCATAAGTCAGGATTATACAAGGTTGCATGCAGGTATCCCACCTTCCCGTGCGCAAATGTGATCCACTGGATTGTCTCACACACTAATCCTGAGATGATGATACTAAGGATTGTCAATGGAATATAGCTTGCTTCCTTCAGGACAGAAGATTATCAGAAAATGTGCCATTTTCCACAGCCAGTGAAGAGGATGGATGCACCATTCTACACTCCCAATAGCAGCGCAAACACAAGAGACATCATGAAGCATTGGGTAAGGGAGCCATCAAAGTTCAGTACGATACCCAACCATATATACAAGACGAAGACACTCAGGAAGGCATACCAATTCTTGGTAATCTTTGCATACTGTGTGTATGGCTAAGGGAGTACGGAGACCTTACTGAGGATTTGGGTTGCTATGTTGGATCAGCTGGAAAGAGAAGGAAAACCTTTTAGCTGGTCCAACATGTTGGCTCTCTAGTTGAAAGTGCATGTATCTAACGCCCGGAGTCCATCCAAGGATAAAAAAGCAAGACTCTTCATGTCTTCCTACCTTCTCGATGCGATCTATGCCAGTCAACATTTTCCTGGCATGGATTGGGCATGGACACCTTCAAAGAATGATGTGAATGTATATTGCAAGTTGCTCTCAGATTGCAGCTACCGAGGAGTCATGACTAGACTATTTGACCACTTCATTGCCCCTTTGTACATGATGATCTTTGAACAAGATTCACCTTGCATGTCCTAGGAAATAATGGAGGCGTTTCTAAACATTTCATATTGGTACACCTCACCTAATGGCACCTTCATCAAGATGTAAAATAGGGAGAAGGCTCATGTAGGAGGTTGTATACCACATCTCGATAGGGTTATCAGCTAGAATTCATAGGAAGAGGAAGGCATGATGGCATATGCTTCCTTTGCGAATTGGGTTGTACGTGATCTAGAGTTTGAAAGAAGAGGATGTCGAGGTCGGGGACTTCAAGAAGTTTAAGTTTGGCACCAAGAGTTTCAATCCGTACAATCCACATGGATTATGCATGGACCACTATGTGAGAGTGTAATATTCTTAGATCCACGGGGCGTGACATTGGCCAGAGGAAGACCCATGGAGATATTGTTATAACACCTCTAGGCTCAATGAACTAGTTAGCATGGAAGTAGAGTGGCTAGCAGCACTCAAGGTAGCAACACTGCAAGGAGCATCAACAACAACAACAACAAGAAACAAACATATCCAAGACAAAGGCAAGAGGAAGATTGCCGAAAGCACAGAGATAGAGAAAAGCTACAAGTTTAAGGAAGACCCACTTGTGGAAAGAGTAGCTTTGGAGATAGATGAAAAGAGGTAACAATGTGACAAGAGAGTAGCACAAAGAAAGAGGGAGAAGCAAAGACTGGAAGAAGCAGAGAGGAAGTTGCAGTAAGTAGAGGAGAAGCTCAAATAAGAACATGAGTTGTGCAAAAGAGAGAAGGAAGCATAGCATGAACAGGAACAGGAATAGGAATAGGAAGAGGAACAAGAGGAAATGAAAGGCGCACAGACAACACAAACCACGCCAATACAGGTTGAAGACTCTGAACCAGCAACAGATGAGGAACAGGGTGAGAAGTTGTAGGAACAAGAACTTTCTCCACAGGATGAACTGATAGTAGAACAGATGGACATGGAGATGGAGCATTCGAAACAGGATCAGGACACCGACCTCATGCCAAAAGCAACCAAGGTCACTCCACCAACTTCATCATCTCCAACAATAGAGCAAGTCCCAAGTGAACAAGGGGATACCATTCTCCTTAAGGATAACCCGAGAACAGATGTGTACAACATAGCATTTGATAAGTCGCAACACATAGTTGTACAATCATGTAGAACACACACCCCAGATGAGCATGCATCACCTATGCACTTTGAAGAATAGGTGATTGTGTTAGACGTACGAAGATATGTAGTTGCCTTGGCTGATGCTACAAAGGCATATGCCGAAGCCACAAACTTGAGTGTGAAGTTCTTGATAGTAGAAAACCAGCGCATGGCTAAGGAGTTACAATCATCCAGGTAGAGAGAGGAACAATCGATAGGATCCGCCAAAGAGATAAAGAAAGTGATACTTGTTGAAGTATTGGCTCTTGAGATAGTCATGTGGAGACTGTATCACAGGTTCATCACATGCACAAGGAAGTTTTCCATATACATGGTTATTAGCAGTGCTGCACCAAGATAACGCGAACAATCACAGATATACATGCCGTTGTTGATCATGTACAAACATGGACAATGAGGTATAAGGGAGCCCCGGTTCAATTGCACAAGATGATGAAGCCGCAGGTAGAGTTGGACAAAGCACGCATCCAGAGTCTGATCCGGAACTATGAAGAACTCTCGCCGCTCAGCACCAGTGTTGAGGCTTTGTACGCACAGTTGTTCAAGAGTTTGTATGTCATGGTGAGAAAGTATGGAACCCCGTCGATTAGTACGTTGACTGAGGCCAAAGAGAAGAACCAAGTCAGATTGGACCTCGACGCGTACTTTGATCAGTTGATGCTCATGGCCACCAGCATAGAGTTGCAAGTTAGCACAGATAACATGTGGATGTACATCATCAGTCTGACCTTGCTCACGACTAAGATGCACATGTTACAGGACGAGTTGGACAGAGGTTCAAAATCAGTATACCTAGAAGAAATGGAGGCAAGATTTCATTTCCGGGAAGACATCATCAAAGAGTATGCAAACACCATTGCGCACTGTCAAGCATGGCATCAGTTCGTCACTGAGGATCACGGAGAGGATGTTGATGAGTTGGTCTTTCTATAGTCGTCTGAGTCTTAGTGTTGTCTTGTTTGGCTGACTCAAGCCTATTTTTGTCCCACATGGGTACATGTGGAAAATGAATTATTATTATAAACATGATGTAAAGTGAAGTTCCAAGTGTCATTGGTGGAATGCAAACAATCATATGTAATGTAAAGAGTTATGTAATGAAGTTGAAGAGTCATGAGGGTAGTCCAAGAGTCACAAAGGGGAATGTCAAGGGTCACCCCACCCTTTGTTATAAATAGAACCTCATAACTCATAGAAGGGGCTTTTTAGAGCCAAGCTTTTGCTAGGCATTTCTTAGAGAGGGCTTGGAGAGTACTCTGATGAGCCTTGGCTTCTCCATAGTGCAGAGCGAGTACATCTCTTTGGAGAAGCAGGCAGTGTTGATTGTAACGTTCCACTATTGGGGCTAGTGGCTATCATGGTTGTATGGATGGATGGAACTTTCCCTTTATATAATATAACAAAGCTAACACATCTTCATGAATATGTTGTTATTGTAGTTTGACTATTCCAGTTACTTTAGCAATGTATGTTGTTTAACTTACACATTTGTGTATGAGCTATTTTATATATGATTGTATGAATCTTGTTGAAATCGTGTTGTTGGTTCAACCCATCACTTTGGATTGTTGACTATTTTTTATTTCTAGCTTGTCATGTCATTCAGCTCATGTGTTCCTTTCAAGCTGCGTACTATTACAAGCTTCTAAAGGATACACTTCTTTTCCCCCTTCGTGTGTTAGAACCTCCCCATGCATCTCTCTTGACTCACTGCAAGGTCACACACTTGCATCTGACAAAGATATCACGCTTGCCTCTGTGTTCTATCGCAGTCAAGGCATAGCTTTACTACCCACTTCTGGGACTCCTACTCCAAACAATCTGAGGTCTAGTTGGGACTTCTTATCGGGGAGATCCCCCGACATGTTGGCGGGTCTAGCACCATCAACAAACCCACACTTAAAACTCGTAATGATTGAAAAGATGCATAATGTTTAAGAAGTTGGCCTATTAATTTATTTTTCCTTAAATCTAGTGCTAGAAGTTTGGTGCAATTGGCCAAAGATGATGAAACATTCCCAGAAAAACTATTGGAATGAGCAGAGGAAACCCATAAGAAAATTGGAAACACTATGTCTAGGGGTCAACTAAGTTTGTTCTTGGACACCTTGAAGCACTCTAAACATGTACAGTTCTGTAAAGATGCGGGAATCTTTCCATTGAACAAGTTTTTGGATAAATCTAATGTTGATAGATAGACACATTTTCCAATATCCTCAGGGATTGTTCCACTAAGCTTGTTGTTGAACAACAATAAATCCGACATCATTATGCAATTCCCTATATATGCGGGAATCCTTCCACTCAAGTTGTTGGATGATAAATTGAGCTCCGTTAAGTTCTGTAGCATGCCCAATTCCATGGAAATTCTTCCACTCAAGTTGTTGTAAGATAGACCGAGTGTCTCTAAATTTTGTAGAGAGCCAAAATCCACTAGAATTCTTCCACTCAAGTTGTTGGAATCTAGATTCAGGTGTTGTAAGTTGTGTAGTGAGCCCAATTCCACTGGAATTCTTCCACTCAAATTGTTGAAATCTAGATACAGGTGTTGTAAGTTGTGCAGTGAGCCCAATTCCACTGGAATTATTCCACTCAAGTTGTTGGAACTTAGAGAAAAAAGCTCTAAGTTATGTAGCAATCTGAATTCCACTGGAATTCTTCCAATCAAGTAGTTGTAATCTAAAGATAGTTGCTCTAGGTTTTGCAGCAAGCTGAATTCCACTGGAATTATTCTGCTCAAGAAGTTGGAATAAAAGAAAGAGACATTAGCTAAGTACAATTTCCCAGAGCTAGAGGGATGTGACCAATTAACCTATTCTATGAAATGGTCAATCCTTACAGGGATGTGCAATTTCTCAGAGAAGTTTGGATACTTCCAGTGAGTAAATTATAGTGTAAATTGAGATATTGGAACTTGACTAGATGACCCAATTCTATTGGTATAGTCCTTGTCAACTTATTATCTAAGAGATCCAATGTTTGCAGTAAGGAGAGGCTGCCAATTGATGGGAAAATATACTGTTAATATTATTGTTGCCGATATTAAGTATTTCCAGTGCTTTGAGCTTCCCAAACTCAGGTACAATTCTTCCTCTCAAATAATTATATGAAATATCCAACGTACACAATAAGGAAAGGTTTCCTAGAGTTGGCGAAAGAGTACCCTCGAAATATCGCCGAGGAAGTAATATGGAAATCACTCTATTAGTGTTGTTATGGCAAGAAACACCCTCCCAAGATCATTCCTTCATCAAATTCTCAGTTGTCCAGTCCTACAATGATCCTAGTGGATCAAATATGATTGCCCTCTTGAACGAGAGAAGTGCCTCCACATCCCTTTTATCCTCCAATGATGTGAGGGTGAGTTCTTTTGAAACAAAATGATGGGGCTACAGAGACTTATGTAATATGGCCATCATTTCTTTCTCATATGTAGATTGATGCAGATGTTTTCCATTGAGTTATTGATTGGTGAAAGTCAATGGTATACCTACCTGCATTAATATTGCGCCAATTCCCGTACCTGAAGCATCACATTCAATCACAAAATGTTTGGTGAAGTTTGGTAAGGCCAATATTGGAGTGGAGCACATGACCTGTTTGAGAGCCAGGAAGGCTTACTAAGTTGCGTTAGTCTAGAGAAATAAATTTTTCTTGAGAATATTAGTGAGAGGTTGGGAAATGCATCCATAATTGCATACAAATTTGTGATAGTAGCCTGTGAGACCCAAGAATCCCCGCAAACTCTTCAAGGTTTTTGGTTGGGGCTAATCTTGCATTTCCTGAATCTTTTCCGGATCAACCCTCACTCTGTCATGGCCCACAATGTGTCCCAAATAATCTAATTCTTCCATGCCAAAGGAACATTTGGATAATTTAACAAATAATTTGTGATCTGGAGAAATTGTAATATTTGGTCAAGATGTTGAAGGTGTTTGTCCCATCTTATGTTGTAGATGAGAATGTCATTGAAAAAGACCAGGATGAATTTTCGAAGATATGGTTTCAGAAGGTGGTTCATGAGGCTCTGAAAAGTGGATGGGGCATTACAAAGACCAAATGGCATGACCAAGAATTCATAATGGCCTTCATGATTTCGGAAGGTTGTTTTGGGAATGTCAACGTCCTTCATGCATATTTGGTGATAGCCAGAGTGAAGGTCCATCTTGGTAAAATGTAGTTCATCAAGCAGATCATCAACTACTGGAAAAGGAAAGTTTTCCTTGATAGTGAGCTTATTAAGGGACCTAAAGTCAGGACACATGAACCATTCTTCATTTTTCTTTAGAACCATGACTAGTAGAGATGAATAAGGCTTGGTGTGGGGATGAATAACACCAGCTTTGAGGAGTTCCTTGATTATTTTTTCGATTTCATTCTTTTGTGCAAAAGAATATCGATATGGGTAGACATTTGGCAGCTTGACACCTAGGAGCAAAGGGATGTTATGATCATGTTCACCCCTAGAGGGTGGGATCTCCTTAGGTTATTCAAAGTCCCACTAGTGGCGATCCAATACCTATTGCATATAAGGTTGAATATGAGGAGGAGTGGATTCAATGGCCTAGATGGCATTAAATTGGGCTACTATCCCATGATGGACCTTTTTTCAAAACTTCTCCATTCGATGCGAGTTGATGATATTAGGAGAACCTTCCTGGAGTCCCCTTACTATATGAGTGTGGTCGTTTTGTTTAAAGCTCATATATAACTTTTGGAAATACATTGTGATAGGACCCAATTTATGGAGCCATTCAGTACCAAGGGCAATGTCGCAACCACCCATTTCAATGGTAAACATGTGGGTTTTGAGGTGATAATACCCCATTTGAAGCTTAATATTTTCACAACATCCTTCACATTTCATGGTCCCCCCATCAGTAATAAGGACACAGAAAATAGATACTACCCGTATAGAACAATGAACAACTTCTGATACTCTCTTATGGACAAATTTATGTGTGTTACCACTATCAATCAACACTGCTACTAGCCGATGTTTAATTAAACTTATATTTTGAGAGTCTAGGGCAAAGAAATTCCAGCTAAGGCATGTAATCATATAATCGGCTCATCTAGCATAGCTGTGAGATCATTGTCCATGTCGATTTAGAGTTGAGTCGCTTCTTCCTCAGGCACTTTAGTGGATGGAGCTTCATCGACTAAGCTGTTTTCAGTAGCGTCAATTGGAAACAATTTTGGTTCCTTACATTTATGCCCTAGGGAGTATTTGTCATCATAGTAGTAGCAGAGTCCTTGTTTCCTTCTTTCGTCCATTTCTATTGATGACACCTTTTGAACCTTAAGTGTTTGGGTGGGGCCCTTAGCCTGCGTGGGACGTTCCTTTGTGACAAAATTTGGACGATTGGATTGGTCATTTAAGGCGACTTCTACATCTAAGGCCTTGTGGGATGCATCCAACCAAGTAGCTGGGTGATGCATTCAGACATGGGATTAGATGGATTCCTTTAGGAAAATGATGAAACATTCCAGGTAAAAGGCATCTCTTGTTCCTTTAGTTTTGATGGCCAATTGTTCAAAAGCTGCAATGTAGTCCCTTACTGTACCTGTTTTCCTAAGCTTAGTGAGATTACCTAAAAAGTGAGATTCCCGATCAAAGCAGCCACAAATGGCTTTTGAGAACATGTTCCAAGTTGGCCTCCATGGATAACATTTCTGATGCCACTACCACCACTCCCATCTCTCTTGATCTAAGTAAAGGGCTCCCACATGTAGTTTAGTTTCATCCACCCAGATATTATTAAGGAGGAAATATTTCTCCATTTGTGCCACCCATACTGCAAGGTTAGAGCCATCAAATTTGTACATGTCCATATTGGGTGTTCGATGGCTTGAAGATTGGTGACCACCATGGAAATGAATGTCATTACTGGATTCTCCTTCTATGTGTGCATCAACATTGTGTTCTTCCCTCATGGGTTTGCGAGGTGTCTTTATAACTTCCAATACTTATGTGATTTGGGCGGTAATGGACACCTAGAATTCATTGAATTTTTTCTTGAGGGTGTCGACCTTCTTGGTAGCCCTTTCTGCAGTCATAACTTGAGAGTTGGTATTGAGCATACACTAGCCCTGGTCAAATTTTGATCTTACTTAAGAGTAGTATGGTTGGAAAGAGGAAAAGATCAAGATTCTAGTGATGTGGCTCACTTGAAGCCACGTCGAGAAAAATTTAGGACTGCCTGAATATTGGAGGCTTACAAGTGAATGGTACGATTGCAATAAACTCACCCTCCTGAATCTTATGGGCTAGGTCTCTTACAAGTGACCCTTGATTGCCCCAAACCTTTTTTTCTTACTCTTAAAGGAGTTTTACTCGCATATAATCAATACCACAGTGACTGAATTCTAGAATGTTTGATACTGCCAATTATCCTACAAAAATTGGGCCTGAACGGTAGTAACTGAAACCCCAAGGTCTTGGTACAACACAATTTGTTGCAAAAATCAGATCTAGACTATGGCAACTAAACCCCTCATTGCAAAAAGAGTCTGATCTTCAGTGTGAAAACCCCAACTGTTGAATATGATCTATACAGTGGCGACATAACCCTAACTGTTGGATCTGATTTGGACCAGCGACCACCGAACCCCAACTGTTGGATCTGATCTAGATGAAAAGGTAGGGGGCGAACTTCTAATAGTTGAGGGAACTATGGTATGAAAGGAGTTTTAGGTGCTACTGATCACAATATACGCAGGGGTCCAACAATAGTACTCAGCCCAATCTTTCAGGGTGCTAACTAAGGAGGATCAACCGTAACCTTACCAATACTACCCGACTACCCTATTGTACATGCGATTAATCTCCCTGAGTGTTGTTCTCAGTGTATTGTAGCAACAAGATGACTGACGGCTTATCTAAGGTTAGGTTTCAAGTTACCCTAGCGGGGGCTTCAGATATACCCAAGGGTACATGGAAGTGAAATTTGTGCGTGGTTCAGTCTAATGTGATACTACTCGAAAGGGTACCCATAGGGGTTATGAGGGAGTCAAACAAGCATGACCACCTCTTGTAGTTCCTCCATACATGCCTCCCCAAATCTGTAGGTTTATGCGCTCAACAACAAATCTCGTGGTTTAAAGATGTTGGAACACGTCTCTAGCCTAAAAAATAAAATTATACAAAAATTGGAGTTACAACTAACCCTGGAAAGTGCTTTGATACCGTTTGTTATGCACTTGACCTACGAGAATAATAGAATTCCATAAATTTGAAACAATATTGCCAAAAACACAAAAATATCACATGAATTGAGATAATCTACAAAGATATATTATGATTTAGAAGCAGAATACAATGTTCACTTGCCTCTTCGAGGGGGTAACCTTTAATAGAGCAAAGCTCAACGAAAATAAAACTTGATACTTTCTCCCTTGCTATCTAAGACTTTTTATAGCTTTATGACATCCAAACCCTAAATATTGGTGGTCCCTTGCATAACACAGGTTAACCACTTTATTTATTAACTAGGGCCCGTTTATAACTAATTTTGGTCCCTTTTCTATAATGTGGGTCAACCACTTACAATTATTATTAATGTGGATAACTCCTTATGAAATTTATTGACTCAAATAACTAACTATGACTTTGACGAGACTTATTACATAGATAAGGGAGTTAGGGTTGAACCCTAACAATTTTTTTGGAAAATTCATTACTTGCATTAGAATGCAAGTCGTGATTGGCGTAATTTCAATGTTGAGCATTTAATATTTTTACATTTTATTTCTCTTGAATTACAACCATATTCTAACACAATGAATGGATTATAATATTGTGGTATTTCCATGTGGAACTTACATATGAATTAATTATTGTAATATGAGTAGAAAGGCGAAATTTATTTTTCAAGAACTATGATATTTTTAGTGTTAATAGGTTTTCACCAGTATGCTTAAAACTAATTGACTTAGAAAATTATCTTGCAACACTAAACAATAAAAAGTATAACTTAGACACAGTGTAAACATGAAATATTTTTGACAAAAACTGGGCAAGTGAAAAAAAATCTAATTTAACCGACAAATGAAAGCATGATATTTTGTCAAAACTAGAAAAATGAAAAATGTTGAATACTATACAAACTCCTTGGAAAATAAAATAAGCAAAAAACGTTGAATTTTGTAAAATATATTTTTTTCTATAACATTTATAAAAAATGGATATTTTTTTCATGATTTGTAGAGTCTTTTACTGAGGGTTTTAGTGAGTTTCAATTATTTGGTAAGTGCACTCGAGTCTGACCATTATTTGACTAGTTTAAGATATTTGTGTATTACTCACTAAGACTTTGTTAAGTCAATGGTAATTGTGTTGATTCCATTTTGATATGAATTTATTAGACATTTTTTTGGAAAATTACTCATAATTATGGACTTGGAAATTTCTTTTTTATGAGTTATAGAATTTTTGTATACAAGGTTTGCTCTGTGTTTGGTGATTCTATATAATGATTGCTTTTATGTCCATTGTTCATGACTATTTTAGGCCTACTATTTTTTTTTACATGAGATTTCTCATCATGATGACTTAAATGTAATGTATATGAAGTGCATGGTTGTAGCAGAGGATTTAGAATGAAAAAAAGAATTTCTATATTAATACTTTCATATTCGGTAGGATCTAATTGCTCCAAAAATTTTGTTGATCCTGCATTGTATATTTTCATATACGAAACTAATAGTTCTTGGATGATATTTGTGTTGTCATTTTTGTTTTTGCAATATTAATCTAAATGAAATACACATGATAAATTGAATGATAAGGAACACAACTTAAAAGTCACATATATTGAATGATGAGGAAGACAACCTAAAAATAACATAAAGTGAATGATGAGGAGTGTGGCTCAAGTTTATTGTGGGAAATGCAAGACGCATTATAATTTGAATAATGAGGAACAATGTTAAAATTGCATTCATGTAGAAAAATCCCTTTTGAGTGAGTTTACTACTTTCATCATAGAAGTTTTGAGCTGGCTCATGCCACATGATAGCTGGCCTATAAAATTTTAATCCCAACCAAAAGAAAACTAGAATTTAGTTCAAGATAATTTTGTGTGTGAGATTTTGAACCTGGTGAAAAGTTATCAGCCATTTCCAATGTTTCACAGTTGGAAATCAATTGTAAGACATATGGTACCTTAAATTTAGTTCAAATTAATTTCATGTGTGAATTTTGCGCCTGATGAAAATTTATGTGGGTAGAGATATTTTTGAATATTTAGAAAAAAAATAAAAAACCCAACTCATTGGCCTTATGGCAGGTGCCAACGTCAGTCATGTGATGATATGGAACCTATAATCGTCGTAGGAAAAGTGTCGATGATATAGCAAATTAATTGCGAAAGATCAGTTGTCGTTGATCTATCAATGCTAGTTGTTCCATCGTTCTTTGGACTCTTGTGCCTTATGGTGTTGGTGGAATGACAATTACGTCAAGTATGTTGCTTGTTAACGTGTTTGATAAAAACTTAGAAGGGCCAACGTTCCTAATTTTGTAGTGGCTTCAAGGATACTACCAATTAGCATGTTTGAAGCAAGAAATTGTAAAAAGGAGAAGAGAAATTTTGTAAAGATTGAGCAATTGTATGCCAACATGTTGTTGAACATAGATAAAGGAATCTAAGTTCTATAGAAAGTCCAATTTAACTTGAATTCTTTCACTTGAGTTGTTTATGGAAAAATTAATACTTGATGACTAAGTGTAATTTCCTTGAGTTGAAAGGACATGACCAAATAGATTGTTAAAATAAATGTCTAATACTTAGAGAGATGTGCATTTTCTCAAAGAAGTTCAATACTTCAACTTAAAAGACTAATGAACAAGAAGAGATATTCCAACTTGACTAGATGACCCAATTATTTTATTCTAGTCTTTGTCGAATATTTTCTAAAAGAATGATTGGTTGAATGTGTGCAAAATTACAAATATTTTGTAGTATAGTCCCAAATAATATTAATTTTGATATAAAGTGTTTGGAGCACTTTAAGATATCCAAATTATGGTGGAATTCATACCAAACTTTTTCTCAAAGATGCAAAGTTCACAATAAGGAGAGGCTACCAAGAGATGGAGAGATACTACCTTCCAATTGTAATCCATAAAGGGTTATTTCAAAGACTCTTTTTGTGTGTTTTTTGCAGGAAACAATCTTCCATGAGTATAGCTTCTTTGAGTTTTCAATTGTCTAGTTGTACAAAATCTGTGTGGCTATAATGTAATAACCTTTCTGAAATGAAATTATTTCCTCCATGTTCCTTTTATTCCTACATGATGTCAATTGACACATGAAATCCTCCAAAGTGCATTACATCCAAACAAAATTGCAGGGTTAAAGTGAAGTTCTTCCACTAGGTGTGGGGTCATAGAGATGATCATATTCCTTGTGAAACATCATAATAAGAATAATATAATGATCTCCTTGAGAAATTAAATGTTACAATAGTTGGAATGTCAAATGATATTATTGTATCCATGATCACAAAGCCCACAAGCAACAACATGACTTCTTTTTAAATTGATTGGTTCCATGAATTATATATCACATTTTCATTGATTTAATAATTGATTACTAATAATTAAATTTATATGCAAAAAATATGTATTAAATTAACAATTGTGAGGTGTCAAACAATTATAAAACTTGAGTGGGCCTAATGGTTAAGAGCATGTGTTTCCTCTTAAGAGGTTACAGGTTCAAAACCACAGGGGGGTAGAGTATGTATGCCTTTGTAGACTTAGCAGTCAAATAGCTCTGCAGAGGTGGGTACTTGGTCCCACAAACAAGGGGGTCTCATACACCAATGCGGGCCGGGAGGTGGGTACCTCGTCCAACAAACAAGAGGGTCTCATACACCAATGTGGTTTCTTGCTTGGTCGTGACCTTAAAATTGGATAATAATAATAATAATAATAATATATTTCGCTTTTAAGATTTGTTGAATTTTTCCATTTTACTTTTATTTTTAAAATTTCCATAATAATAAAGTAAACATTTTTTTGTCCTTTGAATACAAATTTGTTAATATTTATCTTCAAAAATATTTTCTCAATAAAATGAATTTTAAGATTACAATATTCATTGAATTTTTTACCCAAATTAAAATATGAAGACTAAGAATAATCAATTTCAATTCATCAGTCACTATAATTTATAAAATAAATTAAAAATGGCTTAATCAAATAACATATGAAAAACATTTGGAAGGAGAGGAAAAGCATAAAGGAAAAAAAATGTTAATTTTTCACAAATATTCTCAACCAAGAATGTTGGTTTCTAAATGTATGAAAAAGCTCAAACATAAGAACCATATGTCACTTCATTGTGTACACTTTTCAAAATACTTAAAATATACATGTAAACTAGGAAGTAAAAAACTAAAAAAATGTGAAAACAAATCATAATTAAGTGGAGATGGAAAACATAAATAGATAACATAATAACCACTCACATTTTATTCATCAAAATATTATATATTATTTTAATTTCCAGTACATATTTGATCAAAATAGTATTATGGTTGGATAAAAGATAAGTCATTTAGGGAATCGATACACTCCATAAAATGGTTTTATTTTTGGAGGTACCATCCAATGCCATGCTTTATCCCACATAATTATTACTGTTACAACTCCACCAAAGCCAAGTCCTACCCCTAACCCTAATGCAATTAATGAGATATGTTCATCCACACGACTCAACCATCCTTGGTCATCACTGACATTTGGAGAGACTCCATCTCCTTTTTTGGGGGTAGCTTTATTGCATGCTTGTAAAGGATACCCACATAGGCACTTGTTCCTTTGAAATGAAGCCACACTGAAAGTGTCCATCTGCGTTCCTTCAGGGATTCGCCCACACAATCTGTTAAATGATACATCCAGGTATGCCAACATAGTTAATTTAGAGAGTTCTTGAGGAATCTCTCCGCTCAAATTATTTTTAGACAAGTCTAATTGCTCTAGAGTAGATATTTCACTTAGAGATGCAAGAATTTTTCCTTCCAAGTGATTTCTAGATAGATTCAATAATCTCAAGTCACTCAAATTTCCCATGCTTGAGGGAATTTCTCCAATAAAATTATTTCTAGACAAATCCAAAATGGTATTTGTGAGCAACACATATGTTAGATTATACTCAAAACCTTTAATATTAACTTGCACATTAGTGTAAAATGTACTACGAGTGAGCTGGGAAGAGGAAGGTATTTGAAATCCTAGGAGTCTCCCTAAATTAGAAGGTATTCTCCCTGTGAAATTATTATTGGATAAATCCAACACCTGTAATTTAGGAAGATTTGTGATCCAATCAGAAATACCACCTTGAAGATTATTATAACCCAAACTTAAAACTCCTAATGATTGAAAAGATGCATACTGTTTAGGAAGTTGGCCTAACAATTTATTTTTCCTTAAATCTAGTGCTATAAGGTAGATGCAATTGGCTAAAGATGATGGAAGATTCCCAGAAAAAACTGTTAGAATGAGCAGAAAAAACCTCCAAGAAAGTTGGAAACACTATGTCTAGGGATCCACTAAGTTTGTTCTCGAAAAGCTTGACACGATTTAAGAGTCTACAATTCTGTAAAGATGTGGGAATATTTCCATGCAACATGTTTTTGGATAAATCTAATGTGTATAGATAGCGATGATTGCCAATATTCTCAGGGATTGTTCCACTAAGCTTGTTGTCGAACAACAACAAATCTATCATGTCTGTGCAATTCCCTAGAGATGCGGGAATCCTTCCAATCAAGTTGTTGGATGACAAATCCAAACTCTCTAAGTGCTGCAGCGAGCCCAATTCTCGTGGAATTCTTCCACTCAAGTTGTTGGATGACAAATCCAAACTCTTTAAGCCCAGCAACGAGCCCAATTCTCTTGGAATTCTTCCACTCAAGTTGTTTGATGACAAACTCAAACTCTTCAAGTTCTGCATCGAGCCCAATTCTCCTCGAATTCTTCCACTCAAGTTGTTGGATGACAAATCCAAACTCTGTAAGTTCTGCAGCGAGCCCAATTCTCCCGCAATTCTTCCACTCAAGTTGTTGGATGACAAATCCAAACTCTGTAAGTTCTGCAGCGAGCCCAATTCTCCTGGAATTATTACACTCAAGTTATTGGATGACAAATTCAAATTCTGTAAGTATTGCGAGCCCAATTCTCTTGGAATTCTTCCACTCAAGTTGTTGGCTGACAAATCCAACCACATTAAGTTCTGTAGTGAGCCCAATTCTCCTGGAATTCTTCCACTCAAGTTGTTGGATGACAAATCCAAATTGTCTAAGTGCTGCAGCGAGCGAGCCCAATTCTCATGCAATTCTTCCACTCAAGTTGTTGGATGACAAATCCAAACTCTCTAAGTGCTGCAGCGAGCCCAATTCTCGTGGAATTCTTCCACTCAAGTTGTTGGATGACAAATCCAAACTCTTTAAGCCCAACAACGAGCCCAATTCTCCTGGAATTCTTCCACTCAAGTTGTTGGATGACAAACTCAAACTCTTCAAGTTCTGCATCAAGCCCAATGCTCCTGGAATTCTTCCACTCAAGTGGTTGGATGAAAAATCCAACCACGTTAAATTCTGCAGTGAGCCCAATTCTCCTGGAATTCTTCCAGTCAAATTGTTGGAGCTGAGATCAAGTTGGTGCAGCGCTTTGAGCTGCCCAAACTCGGACGGAATTCTTCCACTGAAATCATTATATGAAAGATCCAACGTACACAATAAGGAAAGGTTGCCGAGAGTTGGCGAGAGAATACCTTGGAGACGTAGCCCGGAAAGAAATAGGGCAATCACTCTATTAGTGTTGTTCTGGCAAGAAACACCATTCCACGAGCATACCTTCGCCGAATTCTCAGCTGTCCAGTTGAACAGCGATCCATCTATATCCGATGTGACGGCCTTCTTGAACGACAGAAGCCCCTCCACGTCCCTTTTATCCTCCAATGATGTGAGGGAGCGTTCTTTTGAATCAAAATGATGATGGGGCTGCAGAGACTCCCTTAATGAATTGAACGTTGTGGCAGCCGCATTGTCCAACGCTGCCAACACTATCAAAGAGCAGATAATCATGGCTTTATCCATGGCGCTGTGTCTGTGTCCAATGCTTTGCCTATGAATTCACTACATATACATATCCCTTTTATAGCAATTGCAAAGAGTCGTAGAAATTGGTTGGCGTGATGAGTGGGTGAACACAGAGGTGATTTCGGGATTTGATTGTGTGGCAAATGGGTGGAACGCGTGGAATCAAATTCCGTGGAAAATTGGCGTGATGAGTGGGGGGAGATATAGCGTAAGATATGAGTGGAAGATATGTTATGGTTTTTCAAAATCATTATTGTGCTTTGACCAGTGCTCCATTTTGAAGTGGAAAATATATATTAATTTTTAAACACTGCTTCATTTTGCAATTCGACAATCATGATTCCTAAACTTAGGAAGAATTCATGAATCGATAAATCATAGTTTTGTTATATCATAAAGAAGAATTTTTAAATCAATAAATCATACTTTTGTTTCAAAATCTTGATTTTATTATAACTTTGAAAAAAAGGTAAATCTGTAAATCATGGTTTCCAGATCATAATTAACCCATTCTCAATTTATATTTCCTATCGATTTTCCTTAAGACGTGAAGGATTTTTGCAACCGCATTCATTTCCTTAATCGGCAGATTGAAACTACAATGAATTTTTAATGGATTAATAGAATGAGAGCAGAGTTGAAACATTACCATGAAAATGAGACAATTTTGAAGCTAGGTATGATAATGATAAAATGTTTATCAAAGATTAATTTGAAGTTATCTCGCACCAATCATATAGGGATTTTTATTAATAGGTACAAGATAGAAAAATGATTTTGACTCAAATTAATCTTAGTAATAAAAATGAGTTTAGTTGGTTAGAAATATCCACCTCATTCTAACAATTTAGGCTGATTTCTAGACATTATCAAAATAGATATAGATCACAAAAGTCAAAAATCAAGCAAAGATAAGTTTATTGATAGCAAGGATCACTTAATCAATCGTGGGGAAGATAAGCTTATTGATAGCAAGGAGCACTTAATCAATCATGGGGAAGATAAGTTTATTGATAGAAAGGAGCATTAAATCGATATAACAAGACAATTTGTATTTAAAAGATAAAGATGTAAAGCAGGTTTAAATTATGATTTTGATTGTGACATTGCAAGTTCAAAGAAAATTGTAAATGGTTGAATTTAGGCTTTGATCCATATCGAGTTTATAGAGAAGAGTTTTGGTGAAAATCACATTGTAATTCATTTGTCGAAGTGTTTCGAACCAAAAAATACGGTTCGTCCTCACTAAATCTTATTTGAAATTTTATATTTGATAGATTTATTAAAAAATTTATGGATAATATTTCAAAATCTAAATGATAAAATTGTTTTCTTTTATGAATGTGAGGACTTTTGGATATATACTTCATTTAATAGGTGAAGTTTAAACCTTTTATATTTTTATCCTTTTTCATTGGAATCCATTGATACAATTTTTGGTCATATCATAATTTTATGTTGTCTAAATTGCATTCTTGAATCTTTAAATCGATTCACCATTCTAAAATCCCCTTGGGGCACTTAGATTATATAAAATCAACCACTGAAATATACAATTCCAACACATTCTAGCAGATTTTTAGGTAAATTTAACCAAAACAATATCTTGGAAAAAGAGTCAAATTATAGAATACTTAGACTATGATCATTAAATGATTTAAATGTACTACTATTTAACACTTTTTTCTAGCAATCTCACCAAAACCCAACTATAGAAGAATGGTTAGAATTACAATTTTACATTATTCGATTTGCATTTTTAATTGCAAAAATACATTCAATGACTTTAAGCTTCTGCGGAGGTTTCTTGTAGCTTCATGACCCGGATTATCCACAGTTTCTTGTTTATTCTGCCAACGTTTCAAACCCCAAAGGGGGTCCATCATCACGACAAAGCAGAAAGAATATGAATGAGAAATTATTGAGAGAAGAGAGCAAGCTACCTGGATATTAATAAATTATGAACCCTAATTTTATATAATGGCCGACACATGTTTTCAAAAATTAATGATAATAATTTTATTTTAATTTTATTTAAACAAATCTTAATTATTTTTATTTAATTAATTCTTTCTATTTAATTAATTAAATTAATTTATCTATTAATTTTATTAATAAATTGGTTAGTTAATAAATTTTTGTTTAATTAATAAAATAAATTTGTTTTTTATTTTTATTTGTTTTTAATTAATAAAATAAATTGTTTTTAACCAATTAATAAGACTCTATTAAATTTTATTAAAATTTTTAATCCAAATGAATTTTTTGATTAAAATTATTACCTTTTTAAAAAAATTTCATACCAATTGAATTTTTATTTTTATTTTTATTTTATTAAAATTATTTAAAATTGAATTTTTTTTTTGTTGATTAAAATTATTATTTCATTAAAATTTTTTATTTATTTTTATTTTCATTAAATTTATATTTAATTTTCAATTTCATTAAAATTTTTTATTTAGCAGATTAAATCAATTTAAATTAAATTAATTTAATAATTTATATTGATTAAAAGATTTTGATAATTGAATATAATTAAAATTAATAAATTTTTTATACAAAAGATTAACTTCAAATTCATTTCTTTTAATTTAGGAATTAAATCATTAATTTAATTAATATAATTAATTAAATTAAAATAAATTAAAATTGATTAAAATAAATAAATTAAAATAAATTAATATAATTAATTAATTAAATTAAATTAAATTAATTAAATTAAATTAATTGGATTAATTTAATTTAATTAATTAACCATTAATTTAATTAATATAATTGATTAAATTAAATTAAATTAAATTAGATTAATTAGATTAATCTGATTTAATTGTTTTAAATTAATTAATTAAACGTACTGAACTTACTGAATGAAAGACCCCTTATTTCGATCTTATGATCTTATGCTTCCAAGGGACCAGGGGGGTTTATTTGCTTGATCAGAGGAAGCCAATTTCCACTGATTTCACTCCCATTGTCCCTGTTGAGGTTCTGAGGAAATTTCATAATTTCAATGGCCTCTCTGATTTTCCTTTTATGATAATTATCTTCTCTTGCAATTACCCTGGCGTCTTCCAAACACACATGATGTTTTGTCTTGGACGAGTGCTCCGCAAGGGCCGATGTGCGGGATCTTTCATTCTTTATGTCAGCAGCATGCTCTTTAAGTCTAATTTTCAGAGATCGACCTGTTTCCCCAATATAACTCTTGCCACATGAGCAATCGATCTTGTATACTCCCTTGAGTTGCTGTCGATCAATGTTATCCTTAACCGACCTCATCATTTGCCTTATCGTTCCACATGTTGTAAATTGAGTGTCTATGTTATTCTTCTTTAAAATTTTAGCAATCTTATCTGTAATCCCTTGGATGAATGGAAGGTAAACTTTCCCTTGATATTCCTTCTTGTCTCGAGGGGGATGCTCAGAGAGGGCCCTATCCTGAGCCCTTCTTATAGCCTTCTTGATGCTCCACTCCTTGTATCCAATGTTTTTGAAGACAGAGGTTAAGTGTTCAATCTCATCCTTTATGTGATCAGGGTCAGAAATCCTGAAAGCCCTCACAGCCAGGGTATTTAAGACGCCAGATTTTTGGGAGGGATGATGGTAAGAGTCAGCATGAAGATAGCTATCAGTATGAGTTTTCTTCCTGTAGACCTGGTGTCCCAAAGTACCATCCTCTTTTCTACTGATCAGAATGCCTAGAAAGGGGATCTTACCATCCTCCTCAAGCTCCATCGTAAATTTAATTTCGGAAGATATAGAGTTAAGGTGATTGAAGAACTTTTCAAGCTCTGCCTTACCATGAGTCCAGTTCAGGTTGGTGTCATCGACAAATCTTTTCCACCATGCTGGCTTCAGGTGGAATGAGTCAAGGGCTTTTCTTTCAAAGTACTCCATGTATAGGTTGGCCACGATAGGTGAGAGCGGGGAACCCATGGCGACTCCAAAAATTTGTTCATAATAATGATCTTGGAAACTGAAAAAAGTGGACCGTAGACAGATTTCTACAAGCTTCGCTGTTTCAGGATCGGTGGCCATCTTTATAACTTGAACAGCTTCATCAAGAGGAATCTTTGTAAACAAAGATACGACATCAAAGCTTACAAGAATATCATCTTTATTCTTAATAAGCTTTACAAAGTCACTTGAGAAGAGTCAGTGTTACCAACCAAAGGTTTTAGGATCTTAGCTACATACTTAGCTAATTCATAGGTAGGGGAACCAATGGTGTTAACAATTGGTCAACCCCTTCCTTATGGATCTTATTCCTAGAATCTATGGATTACCAAAGATCCATAAGAAAGGGGTTGACCAATTGTTAACACCATTGGTTCCCCTACCTATGAATTAGCTAAGTATGTAGCTAAGATCCTAAAACCTTTGGTTGGTAACACTGACTCTTCTCAAGTGATTTTGTAAAGCTTATTAAGAATAAAGATGATATTCTTGTAAGCTTTGATGTCGTATCTTTGTTTACAAAGATTCCTCTTGATGAAGCTGTTCAAGTTATAAAGATGGCCACCGATCCTGAAACAGCGAAGCTTGCAGAAATCTGTCTGCGGTCCACTTTTTTCAGTTTCCAAGATCACTATTATGAACAAATTTCTGGAGTCGCCATGGGTTCCCCGCTCTCACCTATCGTGGCCAACCTATACATGGAGTACTTTGAAAGAAAAGCCCTTGACTCATTCCACCTGAAGCCAGCATGGTGGAAAAGATTTGTCGATGACACCAACCTGAACTGGACTCATGGTAAGGCAGAGCTTGAAAAGTTCTTCAATCACCTTAACTCTATATCTTCCGAAATTAAATTTACGATGGAGCTTGAGGAGGATGGTAAGATCCCCTTTCTAGACGTTCTGATTAGTAGAAAAGAGGATGGTACTTTGGGACACCAGGTCTACAGGAAGAAAACTCATACTGATAGCTATCTTCATGCTGACTCTTACCATCATCCCTCCCAAAAATCCGGCGTCTTAAATACCCTGGCTGTGAGGGCTTTCAGGATTTCTGACCCTGATCACATAAAGGATGAGATTGAACACTTAACCTCTGTCTTCAAAAACATTGGATACAAGGAGTGGAGCATCAAGAAGGCTATAAGAAGGGCTCAGGATAGGGCCTTCTCTGAGCATCCTCCTCGAGACAAGAAGGAATATCAAGGGAAAGTTTACCTTCCATTCATCCAAGGGATTACAGATAAGATTGCTAAAATTTTAAAGAAGAATAACATAGACACTCAATTTACAACATGTGGAACGATAAGGCAAATGATGAGGTCGGTTAAGGATAACATTGATCGACAGCAACTCAAGGGAGTATACAAGATCGATTGCTCATGTGGCAAGAGTTATATTGGGGAAATAGGTCGATCTCTGAAAATTAGACTTAAAGAGCATGCCGCTGACATAAAGAATGAAAGATCCCGCACATCGGCCCTTGCGGAGCACTCGTCCAAGACAAAACATCATGTATGTTTGGAAGACGCCAGGGTAATTGCAAGAGAAGACAATTATCATAAAAGGAAAATCAGAGAGGCCATTGAAATTATGAAATTTCCTCAGAACCTCAACAGGGACAATGGGAGTGAAATCAGTGGAAATTGGCTTCCTCTCATCAAGCAAATAAACCCCCCCGGTCCCTTGGAAGCATAAGATCATAAGATCGAAATAAGGGGTCTTTCATTCAGTAAGTTCAGTAAGTTTAATTAATTAATTTAAAACAATTAAATCAGATTAATCTAATTAATCTAATTTAATTTAATTTAATCAATTATATTAATTAAATTAATGGTTAATTAATTAAATTAAATTAATCCAATTAATTTAATTTAATTAATTTAATTTAATTTAATTAATTAATTATATTAATTTATTTTAATTAATTAATTTTAATTTAATTAATTATATTAATTAAATTAATTAAATTAATGATTTAATTCCTAAATTAAAAGAAATGAATTTGAAGTTAATCTTTTGTATAAAAAAATTATTAATTTTAATTATATTCAATTATCAAAATCTTTTAATCAATATAAATTAATAAATTAATTTAATTTAAATTGATTTAATGTGTTAAATAAATTTTTTTAATGAAATTGAAAATTAAATATAAATTTAATGAAAATAAAAATAAATAAAAAATTTTAATGAAATAATAATTTTAATCAACAAAAAAAAATAAATTCAATTTTAAATAATTTTAATAAAACAAAAATAAAAATAAAAATTCAATTGGTATGCAAATTTTTTAAAAAGGTAATAATTTTAATCAAAAAATTCATTTGGATTAAAATTTTTAATAAAATTTAATAGAGTCTTATTAATTGGTTAAAAACAATTTATTTTATTAATTAAAAACAAATAAAAATAAAAAACAAATTTATTTTATTAATTAAACAAAAATTTATTAACTAACCAATTTATTAATAAAATTAATAGATAAATTAATTTAATTAATTAAATAGAAAGAATTAATTAAATAAAAAGAATTAAGATTTGTTTAAATAAAATTAAAAATAAAATTATTATCATTAATTTTTGAAAACATGTGTCGGCCATTATATAAAATTAGGGTTCATAATTTATTTATATCCAGGTCGCTTGCTCTCTTCTCTCAATAATTTCTCATTCATATTCTTTCTGTTTTGTCCTGATGATGGACCCCCTTTGGGGTTTGAAACGTTGGCAGAATAAACAAGAAACTGTGGATAATCCGGGTCATGAAGCTACATTCAATGACGTCAAAAACCCTCATAACCCCAAATTGTGCAATCTAAATGATTGAAAACTATGATTCTAATATTTTGTAACTAGATTTTGCACAAAAATGATCGCAAAAACATGACCATAAATGGTTGAATTTGTAGCACATTTATATTATGCTATACTTCACCTATTTGGCCACTTTATCAAGTCTCTTCTCACTACATGGGACAACACTGACATGAAATTGAAAGCCATATTTTATCATGTGTGCCATATAAATATAGTGACCTTGTGACAATGTTTCTCCTTCTGGATTTAAGACATCTGTGGTATATATCTTTAGACATAGTTACCAGAGAATCCAGAGGAAAAACCATTTTCCTCACAACTATTTATTTACCTCAATTAAGCTCTTCTACTACCAGCATTCAAGAAAATCCCGATGATGGATCCCAGTTGGGATTTGAAAAGTTGACGGAAAATGGTTTTTACCGTGGATTCTCCAGTAAATATGTCTAATGTTTCTCCTTATCAAAGATGGCCAGGATTTTGTTTTAACTACAGGTTTGCTAAAGTTGAGGTTCTAATTTTCTATACGTATTTTTTCAACATGTCTTGATGCTTTCAAGTACATTTAGCAATGTGTTTGGGAACATATATATTGTTTAGTGATGTGGGGTGTTCTTAGTTGGTTTTGCCTACTCTAACATCTTCCATTAGGGTTCGCATCCCAGGATGCAACAATGGGTTCGCATGGGTTTATGGAGGAGAAGTTTTGTCACCATATTCTCATGGTTTGGAGCAATTTAGTTCCCTGTACTTGAGATTTATGTTATGTTTGTAGTGGATTTTTCTTTGAGTTCTGTGTGTAGTGGACTCGTTTATGTTGGGAGTGTAGGAAAAGGATGATTATGGTTTCTAGTTTATGTTGTGTTGGTTTTTTATGTCCATTTTGGTAATCCATTCAATCCATCAGATTCAAAATGTTAGTTTATGATGGTGGAGATGTGAATTATGGTTTTGTGATGGTGGGTGCATTTGACGATTAATGTTATATTTTTATCACTGTGGATTTTTCGAGACTTAACTCAAAAGAAATAAACCACATATGCCTGAAATCCATATATATTTTTAATGGTTTTGTCTCTGTGTTTTGCCAAAAATGGAGATCTTTATGTTGGGAATGTAGGTTGAGCATATCTGTGAGTGTTGGTTTATGTTGCAATAGTTTTTTATGCTCTTGTGGTCAACATTCTCCCTTCATTTCATCTTATAAAAAAATTTTTACTCTTAATTTGTTTGATAGAGGTGTCTCTCATGGGGTTGTCATGGTGAGTGTCTTAGATTTTCCTACTATGGTTTAGACATTTTTTTTTTTATATATATATTTGTGTTGGCTAACTCTACCAATGTTGACATCTTATGTGTGGATTTTCATTCAAGGACATAGTGGTGGGATGACTTGGCTTCCTAGAGGGGAATTTTCATTGTCATATCATAGTGGTTTCAAAGTAGTTTAATTATTTGTACATAAGGTTTAATTCTATATTGTCAATGGTTTTCTTCCTACCTATATGGTATTCTACTTGCAGTAGAGCTTTTTTCGTAAGGAATGTAGCATATGGGTGTTAGTTTTTTCTTTCTCATGGTCTAAAAAACAATGGTTTATTGTTCATTTATATGGTGGATGTGCTTCTCATGGTGTTTATGGTGGTGGTTGTTCTAGGTTTTTTTTTTTTATGGTTTTGGCTTTTGGGGTGGCATATTGTTCTCGGTGTTCCAGTGGAAATTTAGCTTTCATGTGTGGTTCTAGGTGTTTCAAATTTGTTCTTTGGTCTTGGAAAAATAGAATGTGATGGAGGAGGTTGTGTGTGTTTTCTTTGTTATATGAACAATGATGAGAACTCATCATTTGACAAGATTCAATATTCTTTTAAATTTGTTTGTAATTTTCAAAATATTGATGTAATTGGGTATTTTGAATGTCTCTCTATAAGAGCTTTTATAATTTCAGTTAGTAGCTACTTGTTAGTGGAGATCTTGGTGCATTGTTTCATATTTTCCTCCTTTTGTTGTGCTCCATTTATAGTTGGGTTATGGTGGACATGAGTGCCAAGGTTTTTATGTGTGATCATAGTAGGGAAATTTAGTGACTTTGTTGTGATGTTCCTCCCTATTATACATGATCTAATTACTTTTTTAACTATATGAGCACTAAAGGGCAAGGTCTATTCTACTACAAGATTTTATTCACTTTGGCAACATGTTTATGGGGTAGGAAAATACACTAAACATTTTGTGACATTTATCCATGGCCCAATTTAAATCCATTGGTGATGTTTCTTGTTGCTTTAAACTACATTTAATGACAAGATTGCATGCTTTTATGTTTTTTTCAACATGGGGTCCTCTTCGTTGATTCTACTCATGCCAAGGTCTTATATTGGGATTTGTGTACCATGATGTGGTAAGACATTATTTGTCTTCTATATTCTACTATAGGGGCTTGGTGACATTTGACATTTTGTTTACATTTTTGGATGTTCTGGATATGGAATTTGGTGTTTGGGTTGTATATAGTGGTGGGTTGTGTGCCTATGATAGATAAGTTAGTTAAGCTTGGTATTGTATCTGTTGTTTTGGATTTCCAAGGTTTGGTATTTTTCCTTTGAATTCTTCAAAATATATAGTTTGGCTTGTTTGGTGGTTTGTTATGCAATAGTGTCACCATGGTTATTAATTTACTTGGTGAGCATTATTGTGGTGAATTATGTGAAGGCTTATAATGTACTTTCATTGAATTTTAATATTTTTTCTATTACTTGATGTGCACAATATGTCCACCCAACATCTCATTTTCTGTTCTAGTTGTGTTACATTTTAAATACATAGCTATTATTATGTCTTATCCAATATTCTTTTTTGTTTGGATACCTTACTAATTTTTTTCCTCAAAACATACTACTACTACTACTACTACTAATAATAATAAAGAAGAAAAGATATAATAAATAAAGTAGAATGGTAATAGTTATAATAATATAGCTACTTATTGAGTAAACAAGAAAACACAAAATAAGGTGGTTTTGTGGGAAAAGAAAAAGTGTGATAGAAGCAAAGTTACATAATGGAAAGTGGATCCTAGGGATTGGGTTCTCTATTTTGGATGTATTCTTTATAAGCAAGGAGAAGGAGAAAAACATATCATTTATTTTTCTTGGGGAAATTAAGAACAAGGCTAAGGAAAGTTCACATAGTAGTTGATTGAAGGATAGGGGGTAGTCAGCTACAAAAATATATGGTGCATCTCATCCTATGGTTGGGTGGAGAGTTTCCACCCACAAATTGGTTGTGGTTATTAGGATTATGAAGGTGAAATGGCCCTTCAAATTGGTAGTAAGTTGGTTTCTCATCCCGCAAATATGCTTCTACTACTAACTACTCATGTCAATTATAGAATTGGTATTAATAAATATTTATTTTATCAATTCATGTTATGAATTATTATGTATAGATTGTTCTTGTATTTTATGCCATTACATATGGTATCATATCCATAGATACAACCTTCCGGACCTATGGATCCTCCCACTCTACAAAAACAGGTTTACAAAAAAAATGACCTTTGAACCAATGGATTTGAATATTGTTTTTTGAATTTTATTTTTATTTTCCAACAGGTTTGTGGTTGGAGATTTTGTTCACTCGTAGTTCTTTTAGAATTGTTTTCACTTTCAATCTTTGAGGATTTCATTATAGTGATTTTGTTTAAAGACATACATAATTTGAGGTGAATAGGGCATTGTGTGTGGACTCAAAGGATTATGTGTGGCCTCACTTAGAACACTAGTAGAGTTTAAATAAAACTTTTAAGTCAAGCATATTAGCTCTCAAATCTAATGCTCTAGAGCTTCAAATCATGACTATGTACATCTCTAAACTAAATTTTGATCTGTGTGTAGACTATGTGGAAGTAACCTCCAATAGATACTCTATAATTCATTGATGCTCTCTCCTATTTTATTTGATGTATAATTTATAGCAACCAATAAAAAATGTAATTTTTTTTGTCTCTTAGAACTAATGAAATCATGGATCCTTTGGCATAAGTCCGCCATCATGCAAATCTTTAAATTACAAAGGTGTGGGCATGGGGAAGTTTTCTTTAGTATCCTCCCATGTCAACAAGTGTCCCTCATAAACTCTCTTAGCTTTTCATAATAAAGAAACAAATATATTATTAATTAGTTCATTATAGATTGAATCAGAACCTCAATATAGCTCAACTTGTGGTATGTGTTTGCTCAAATAGTGATAATACACCTCATATCTAGGTGGTCTGTCCCTCTTAATCACAATATTTATGCCTTTGCTTACGTTTGAATCATTTCATGATTCAAACAATATGGAACTCAAAATGTGTAATAGCCCCAGGTTGATTTTCCATGCAAATAAAATAAGACCAACATGTATTCCAAGCTGAATGGTGGGAAAAAATTACAGTGGGAATCACTTGCGGTTTATTAATGGATATGGAAATTGGCAAAGGCGTTGGCAAAGGAAGAGAGGCAATAATTGGCATTTAATAAAGGAAATAAAGAAAAATAGGAGAAAAGGAATATGAAGAGACACAAATACACATGCAAGGGAAACTAGTGAGAAAATGAAGGAAAAGGAAAGAAAAAGGAAAAGTAAAGCAAAGGAAAAAAAAGAGAAAGAAAAGGAAAGCAAAGGACAAGCAAATGAAAGCAAAGGGAAACCAAAGGAAAGAAAGGGAGCACAAGGAGAAATTTGGATCAACAACTTTAACAGGAAGATTTTGCACGCATCAAGTTGCATATGTAATTTCCTTGTTGGGATGTAAATTCATGGTACATGCATTTGACTATTCATTGGCATGGATTTTTGCTAGATTGTCAGTGGTTTCATTCTTGCCTTACCATTTCCTGGATAACCATGGTGTGATGGGATTCATTCTTGGTTGAGATTTGGATTTCCAATAGGTTTTGGATCCAGTTGAGGTGGTCTCAAGAAAATAACAAGGGTTGGGGTTAGAGATGGTTTTCTCTGGGAAGATATAGATATGTGGGTGGAGATAGGAAAATTCATCTCGATATGGTGAAGGAATTCTAAGAGATCTAAGCTTGTTTTGGTTTTGTGATTTCAGGACCAGTTTAGGTGAGATCATGGTAGCTTAAGGGTGGAGATGGTTTAACTTCTAAATTCCCTATTTGATTATGTATTGGTTTATCACAAGATATCCCTTATTCATGCTTGGAATATATCATGGATACGGTCGGGCGGTACATGGAATTCCTTGACTTAGTTCTCTTTTTCATATGCCATTATAAGTTATTTTCCATATTGAGATTTATGAGCACATGTACTAGTTATCATATGATCTTATGGTTGATTTTTCATGGTTTCTATTACTGTTTATATGTTAGTTATATGTATGGTTCTATGATGTGCTCTAGTAATGGCTTTTGTTCATGATTTGATAAGTTATTGAATCGTTGATGTGTTGTCACTCATTGCATTGTGTGTTTCAATTGGTCAAGGTTGCCCAAGAATAGGGAAGTTTGGAGCCACTTTCCTAGGCCACAGAAGCTGTCAGTGCCAATTCAGTTCCACTCCATTACATAGTGCCTAGAACAAGCTTTCCCACGATATATAGAAGTACCAAAATGGATTCCTGGATTAGAAGATATGACTTATTGAAGGTCAGGAGTTCTCCTGCCTTGAAATTAAGGAAAACAGTTTATCAGAGAACCCCAGGCATAGCAAGTCAAGCATATTGGGAACCCTGCAATCCCGCATCCCATAGTCCCATACTCCTGCATGGCCCTTGCAAAATCAATGGTCCATTCTTAATGAATTGCAGGGGGGGGGCATGCACCGATAGTATTAGTAGTGGGAGAGGAGCCGATTTCAGTTTACAAAGGAAATGCATGTAAATAAAGAGACGAGTTGGCCATTTCTCTCTCCTCCACATGGTGGTACGTTGGTATGGAATATCGATGATGGGAAATCCTGCATTATCGATGATTGAAGGAATAGAGGGGCTATCTCCCCAAAAACCTTGTGGGGTTGTGATATTACGATTTAGTGAAAAATCGCCAGGGAAGGTCGAAATTCATTAACAAAGGAGATTCCTATGGAAATAGGGTCGGTAGGACTTTTTCTCTCTCCTACAGGGGGCCACGTGGTGGCATATGATTGGTCCTCAGAGCTGGCAGGGCAGCTAACATCATAAATGATATGGTAGTATGAAGGAAATGTGGTAGTATAGATGTTGATGTGGTAGATGACACATGTCCCTCAATTTCAACGTTTTCAAGGGTCCTATGGGACCATTTTCAGGTGACATGTGTCAGCACCCACGTGGCAACAATGACATCACCCCATATATCAGTGATCGTACAAAGTGTAAGTTCTTTCCCTCACGCATACTCCTTCCTACCATGTGATTGCGATATGTTAGAAACCCTCAAGGATGCTATATGTTTTAGTGGTTCTACCTGAGGAGGATTTCGCGTCCAGACTATCGGCCCACACTATGGAAAAAGGTAAAAGGCCCCCCTCTCCTGCAATGCGATTTTGATGTCCTAGGTGGGCCCAATCCCATAGATTAGTGATCATAGTTGTCTAGGGAAGAAGCTTAAGGTAAAGCATGGTAAAAAAGCCGATATGTGCAATTTTGTGTTACAAAGGAAATAGGCCCCCAGACACAGGTCTAAAGGCCTTAGTGCCCGAAAGGTTAAGCCCCTGGTCCCAGCCTATGGTTATATGAAGAAAATAGAGATAAGGGTGCTACACCAAAGGGGAGCTTAAAGGGAAGTCACAACACACTTGTTTTGTGTTATTCCTATGTTAAAGGCCTGCGTTTGAAGGACTCATGGATACATCATAATACACAACACTAGGTTTTTAAAACCTCTGATAGTGTCTAGTAGAGTTTTAATGGGCAGATGGGCCGGCAGCTAAAGACTTAAATGGACCATGGCACAACATTGGACTAGTACACGGGACTCAGGAGGATTAATGGCTCGGCATGGAGCCCCATTCCTCCACATAGAAAAAGACCATAAATACAAGCACTTACAACTAACCCAACCCCTACTTCATAGAACAAGGCATTCGAGTAGTAAAGGCAGAAGCAACAGGGTCAATTGAGTAGCATAAGATGCCATACCATGAGAAAATTACAACCTAAGGCAGAGGCTATCACAAGATGGGCACAGAGACCTTTTCATTTACTTTCTTGTCTGGTTATTTACTTATTTTTGTCCTGTAACATGACTTCCTTTCAATGAGGCTTTTAATTATGTAATGTTTTGGACCGCATAGCCATCTCTGATTGAGATAGCTAGTCGACCCGACAGCTGAGACTAGGCCAAATATATTTCATTGTAATGAATGTTCTCGCTGCCCTCTCTTGATAAATAGCAGAAGGCAAGACTTAGAAAATGTTCAAAATTTCTTTTGAGAAGACTACATACCATTTTTAGACTATTTTTCTTTGTAACTCATATCTTTTTCAGAATATCAAGGATATGGTGGTGATTACCCCTTCAAGTATTATAGTATGTGTTCCTTCTGTTAAATCTCATTTTATGTTCATCTTTCCTCTTTGTATTCATGCAAATTATAGCTGCTAGAAATGTTTCAATCTTCCTCATAGATTTATTTGTATTGATATGTGAATGCAAGTGCCTGTAATTATATCACATATTCACTTGTCTCAATACTGTTGATGCATATACCTATGTGGACTATTGAAATCATATATTTAAATATACAACACATGAATCATAGCATCCAACCCCTCCTTCATCCATTATTTCTGCTTGTAACTCAAATAAGTATAGAAATCCTTAATGCCTCAAGTTCTATGTGTTAAGTGTAGAACTCTTGAAGCCTTATGCTCTATGTGATGAGTTGCTCCCTCTCTTTGTCCTCTCTCATCTACTCTATAAAATCTTATTAAGCTATAATCTTGAATTACTCGACCTCCATTATTTTCATGCATATTTCTAAGATCTGAACTTGTGAGGAAGTACCAAAAATTCATGTTTTATTTCTTTGGATAAATGAACCAACCCATTTCCTATACATATATATGTATTTATAAAACATAAGTGATGTCTCCAAACCAATTTAGATTTTCCCAGGCACTGGTCTTGTAAGCAATATAAGGCTGTCTTTGGGATCTACAACATATTTTGGCATCGTTGCCGGGGAACGTATTGAAGGAATTTTCCCCTGGGATACGACAAATTGAACACTCTTTGTGTAGGTGAGCAAAGTTTGTTCTGATTGCATTCACATCACCTTGGAAACTCCACACCTCCCTCATTATCATTCATAACCCTAGATTTTAAAATGCCTCATACTCGCTCAAATACATCTCAATGGAAAGCCCCATTCGTATCTGACCCATAAAAGTTAATTTCCAAGAAAATATGGAAAGAGAAAAATCCCTCTAACTGTGCTACCATCTCACCAACCTTTGAAGTTCCCTCATCCAGTTCTCAGCTTGCTACTGCTCACTATATAGGTGTTACTCCTAAGATCCTGTTGTGTTGTACAACAACCCCCCATTTCTAAAAAATATTTACACAAAATTTTTAATAAGAAATGGGTCCCTTTTTAAATAAACTTAGTGAGATTTGTGATTTGATAAATAAAACTGGTATTAACCTCATTATAATAAAAACCTTTATCAAAAGTCTAGATGTAAGTAATTCATTTTGTAAAGCCTTTTGAATAAAGTATAAAGTGTTCCTTTAAAAAAAGATCATAAATAATTATACATTGCGATAAAGTGATTGGAGATCGCGTATCGCAATGATAAAGGGATACAAATAAAAAGTATTCATCAAATCCTCCGATCCGATAAAGGTAATCACAATCAGCAATCGGAGGTATCATATGACAAAGAGCTAAAGCACAAGCCGAAACTCCGATTGCGATCAATAAATAAGGCGCCATATCAAGAAGAAAACATTCGTGAAATGGTTTGCATGCATAAGTCTATTAAAAATTAATAAATCAAACTAATTCAATGAAAACATACTCCGCCCTATTATAATATCACCTTATCACAATCCGAGATATTCGTATCAAGTGATGAAGTCTCGCCCTTTTGGAACACCCAATTGCGATTTGCGATTTATCGCCGATCGTCGATCGGGGAAATCCAAAGACACGCTTGAGATAATCATTCAACATATGATCAATGAGACAGGTATTTATGGTATTTATTCATCATGATTGGCGGCTCGAACGGCTATTAATTTCACAGTTAAGAGTAAATCCTTCAAATATTTCACTCGTGGTGGTTCTTAACTACATTCGACTTATCATATGTCAATTGCCTTAATTTTGTTCATTTTCATATTGGCTTTCAGTGGCAATATCCCTGTGTTACAGTTTGTAATTGCCTGTGTAGAGTTTCTTTGAACTCATGAATCCGGAGAAGATGGGGAAGAAATCTAAGAAGGCCAAGGCAACTCTTGTAGCTAAAGAACCAGAACCGAGCAAGAAGGGACTAATATCAGATACAACATGTCTCGATCTGGGAAATGCAAGCTTGGAAAGCATCTACAATTTGATAGAAGCTAAGGAGCCCGAATAATTGGAAGAGGAAACCACAATCGATTCCACCAGCAAGTCAGAAGGAACTCTCAAAGAATTGGCATGTTCATACCTTCACAAGATAGCAGTGCGGGCCAAAATTTTGCCATACACTGATGTGGTTAGATGGGTCATCGAGAAAATCCCAACTTCAGACAAAACATTTTCCACGGCTGATGGAAGAACATTCGGGTCATTTAAACCTGAAGATCTCAGGCAAATGTACCATCTACCTCTACCTGAGAAGTGCTATAACAAGGCATTCCTGGAAGCATTTGCAAAATAAAATGACTTCAAATCAGACCTGATCAATCACTGGAGGCATTTCCGAAGAAAAATAAGCACGAATCATCGGGTAAGTATTATGTTGACTCATTAGCTTCTCCTTATTACTATGCTGGTGCTATGATGTGTAGACTGTGGGGACAACATGATTCTGCAAGATTTACTATAGATATGGTCCCGTTAATGGAAGCTACGATTAATGGTTAGAATATTTTCCCAATCCATCACATAACCGTTAATGGAAGCTACGATGAATGGTTAGAATATTTGCCCAATCCATAACATAACCGCTAATGGAAGCTACGATTAATGGTTATGTTATGGATTGGGCAAATATTCTATCTGATAGAATAGCCACTGAGATACTAGAATACAGAAGGAAAGTGTATACAACTTCTCAGATCATTCCTCCTTTTTACTACAGTGCATATATTCTTGATATTATTTGTTTTAATTCTGAATACCATGTGCTTAGATGGAAGTGGACTTCCAAAGATCCTAATTCTATTCATATCTATCACAAACAGTTGTGGAAGGCCCACTATAAGAATAACTTGTACAGAATTTGCAATGGTTTTGTCCTACCTGTATATTATTCTATCTTCAATAAGCCTGCCCCTAGGATATCTCAGGAAGTAGCAATTGACCTAACAGTAGTGGGTAGTTGGTTCAGAGAGGAGAAATTCACTTATGTAAGGCTTTTTGGCAGTCTTACCAAACCCCATGTTCTTCCTCTATATGTTCCTGATAAACTGTTAGCCCGAGAGTTAGCATATCAGATAACAGTTGAAGGAACGTCAAAAACCCTGAGGGATTCCAAGAAACATATGTGGCCTACATTCCCCCTATGGTGTGGCATTTTTACCTTACATGATTATAAGCATGCAGAGAAAGAGGCAGAGAAGATTCAGATGCTAAATCTTGCCACCATTTTGAATAAGCAATTTGACCCAAGGAAGGTTTCCTATAATGTTACTTCTCAAGCTAAACTTACCAGATTTGATCATGAAGAAGATGATTTTGATGATTTGTTTTCTTTAGCTGAAATATTTTATCGAGTTAAAGGATTGGCTCGTATCAAATATGGAGAAGAGGGACTAGAAAAATTCAATAGGCTCAGAGCCCAGAGGTTGCAAACTTTGCCTTTGGATCTATTAGCTACAACCCCAACAGTTTAGCCACAGAGTCAAAGTGAAAAGAAAGCTACCGATAATACTCCTATAGTAGAGAAGGTTCCCAAACAGGAAAAAGTTTCTAGAATAGGAGTACAGACAAGAAACAAGTAGTGGACTCCTTAATTCAAGCATTTATGTTGATCCTAAATTGATCAAGGAATGGCAGCAATTTGATTCCATCATTAGTAATACTGAGAGCATTCAAGGATTCATACGCCTGAGGTGACCACTAGTCAGAAATCAATAATCAACACAGTTCCGACTAAAGGAATAAGCGGCCCACCCATGATTCATAAGGATGTAGAAATAATCCTTGAAAATCCCTCTGATGAAATTGTTTTACACATAGAAGAGATACCACAATTAGATGTCTTCTACAACCCTAAGCATAGGGCTGTAATTAAAAGATAAAGGAAAAAGAGGAAAATTGATCACTCTCCTCTTTTGACTTCATAAATGGAGATAACGAATGTGGTATGGAGAGAGGAAGTTAATCCTTCTGAATATCTCACCAAACTTTCTCAGTATGCTGGAGCATACACAACAGCCACATCGAAGGTCAGTAATTTACTGAAAGAAAAAGACCAAGCAATCAATTTGCTAGAAGCATAGACACAGGTGAAACAACAGAAGATAGAATAGCTGGCACAACAATTAGCAGTCCATAAGCAATTAAATGATCAATTGAATAAGACATTGCTCAAAGAAAAGCAAAGGATTGATGAGCAAGCAATTCATAAGAAACGAGAGTTATCCCAATCATTGAATAAATTGCAATTGTTAAATGAACAGCTGAGTAAATTGAAGGAAAAACAAATCGCTCAACTAATAGTTTAGATAGAAAGATTCAAGGAATATCCCCAAGTGGGAGAATTCAGATCGGAGGCTCTACAAATTACCAGGGCATTATCTAGTCATTTGAGCCTATTATGTCATAATATCTCATTGATTCTTCCTCTGTGTGAAATTTCATCATCCATGGTTGAAAAATCAGTAGATGTGAGACTGGATTTGGAAAAAGTAGATGAAAGATTAATAAATTTTCTCTCTTAGCAAGAATCTAAAGAGAGAAAAGTTGCTAATCTACCACAAATTATGGAATTGCATAAAGAAATTATATTTACTGAATGACAATCTCAGCTAATTAATAATAGTCTTTATTAATCAAATTTAATAATAGAGTGTTCTCCAGGGAAACTTCCACCAGTAAAAGCATTAAAATAGACATGGAAGCAGGAGCTGAAGCAAAGAGACAGATTGATTGCAGGTATTCAAAGTTTAACATGGGAAACCTTTTGGTTTTTCCTTGTCAAACCATATATTCAGCAGACATCGATGAAATGCGTCACTGATGCAATTGGCCATATGATTCCCGAACTTAATGATGCCACATACATTGCTCAGTTACACTCACGCATGGGTCATCCACCAAAACTTCAAGCGATTCTCACCATTTTTCAGCTCCAATCACAAGATGATTATCCAATACAGTGAACCATTTTTGATCGATCACAGCATGCCTATTTCAAGAATATTTTCACATTTTTGTGATTTGGTTATACCAGTGCATAGCATATTTATTTAGTAATTTGTTAGTTTAAGTAGTATTTATAGACCCTTTCATGTTTTTAGAAATGATCCTCAACTTTTTGTATTAAGACTTGGATCGGAAGTTGCACTACTGTGCTTCCGATATATTTATTTTTATAAAAACTGGACCTGAATTCTGAGTTTTGATAAAGAATGCTTTTATGTGATATGCACTATTGCTTCTTGTGAAAGTATTTCCAAGTTAAAAGGCAGGATCTGAATGTGATTCATATCGAAGGAGACTCAAATGCATACGGTACTACTATCTGTGTTTTTTCTTCATGCTTTTATGTGAATCAACATTTACTTATTTTGCTATTATTGATATATGTATACGTTCTTACAACAATTCTTTGACTTATCACTATTGAATGTTTAAGAGTTGTTATCTTTCATATATATGTGTGTCAGTAATATATAAATATTAGTGTGATAACGTTTTAATTATTACTTTGTTCAACTACTTGAACAAAGTAATTATCATATGAATGAATATTTTTATTTATGAGTAGAGTCATCTATATGCCTACTTGTCAATAAGAACCATCAATAATTGCACGAGGAGAAAGACTACCTAGGATATATTAGTTACTTTTATATTATTGCATTTTAGAATAGATCATTTATCATTCCCATTAGATATTAAAAAATCGTCACTTATCCATCCCACTTATATATCATTGGGAAACTGGTCCCATTATATCTAGTTAGAGCCATCACACCAAATGGAAAAGGCACTACTTTTAAGGTTTAGACCGGGTGGTTTTCCCCGATGTTGATGCAGTGATTTTTGAGGCATCAACAGGTCCTGACATACCCTCCTTCCCCTCCAAACATTGTGGTCTTAACCCAGTTCCTCAAGAAAATCTTAATACATCTCCACTAATCTAGATGGCTCTTCCAGGATTTTTACTAAACAAGTATGTACCTCTTGATCTACCTCATCCCTTAAGTGTCATGCCCCAAGATTACCTAAATATTCTACCTAGATCCAATGGGGAAGATAACAACATGACACAAAGACACATAAAAACCTTCTTCGCCTTTGCTGGGAACCTGAATGTGGAACAAATGGATGTGGTCATAAGACTTTTTGTGCAAAGTCTTGATGGAGAAACCAAAAAGTGGTTCAAAGGCCTACCAAAAGCCTCCACCACTACATGGGAGGAGTTGGAAAATGCTTTCACCCAGAAATGGGGAGAAAAGAGGAATCATGAGTACCTCCTCACTGATTTTAATTCCATAAGAAAAGGATTGAAGGAGGATACTTCAAAATTTATCAAAAGATTCAATAAGAAGTACAATAACCTTCCAGTGGACATAAAGCCTCCTCCAACTGTAGCTCATGTGGTTTTATTCAGATATTTTGAGTTTGGCATTGGTTTTACCTTGAGAGAAATGAAGTCTCTCACTCTAGACCAACTTCAGATCGATGCCCTTGAAGTAGAAGAAAATCTGGCCTCGGTAGCGAAGTCAAGGGTAAAACAAGAACCTACTAAACCCAAATAAGGAAAGAAGAGGTATCCTCCTCTAGTCAAGATAGAGAATCATCAGAGCCAAAGTGGGATGATCTGGAGAAACTCATTAGGAGTTTATCAGAAAAGGTTGGAAAGCTTGAAATTGAGAACAAGAACCTCACCAGACAGAATGCTCAAGTCAACAACTAGGGCTATAACTCGCAACATAGAAGGCCTCCACTGCAACTAATTTCAAGGGAAAGAAAGGAACAACTTGATCAGATCCCTTATCCCTTATACTTGCAAGATGGCGCTGATGAAAAATCATCAGATACAGAAGAGATGCAGGGAAATATATATTCTACTTTTGCTGAAGAAGAATATCAGAATATGGCTCATCAGGAAGTCAGTCATCATACAGAAGCAACAGTATATGAGGAAGATATGGATTATTATTGCAAACAGTTTGTAGAATTCATGCAAACACAACCCCAACATGAGTATAATCTAATATCTTCAAAAATAGGTCAAGAGAACCAAAGCAACAAGAAGGAAGTGCTCCCCAAGTTGCTCCTCCCAGACCATAGAAAGGGAAATGTTATCTCCATCCTGATGCACCCAAGACAAGAGTCTCTGCAAATAAGGAGAGAAATGGTCCTAAAGGGCACACAGAAAAGGAGCCACCTATTCTACCTAAAACTACCAGTAGGAAGGGAGAAAGAACAAAGCCATGAGATATAGAAAAGTCCCAACCCACATTCAATCTCCAAAAGGAGCTAGAAAAGGTAAAAATTCTTGTTCCTCTGACTGAGCTTCTAAAGCAACCTAATTACAAATCCCAAGTCTCTCAATTCATGCATCTCGTCATCTCAGCACCAACCCAAGATAGTTTGAACCTCCAAGAGTAGATGCCCATGGTTTTTTTTGGGTTGCATGTGGAAGAGTTGGACCCTTCTACTGCACCTTATGTGACTTTGGTGATCCATGACCTTTTGTTACATAATTTCATGTTGGATTTCGGGGCCTCACACAACCTCATGCCATTATCAGTAATGGAATAGCTGGGTTTGGAGATCACCAGACCATACAAGGACTTGTACTCTTTTGACTCCAAGAGAGTCAAATGCTTAGGCATGATAAAGGATCTAGTGGTAAACCTGGCTTAGATCCCAGTGAAAAGTGTGGTAATGGATATAGTGGTGGCTGGTATACCTCCTCATTTTGGAATGCTCTTATCCAGATCTTGGGGTTCCAAGGTGGGTGGATCTATCAAGCTAGATATTACTTATGCCACCATTCCCACTTTTGGAGGTGAGCAAAGGAGGTTGTACAAAGAATCCAGGTTTGTGAAAACCATGACCCCAGCTAAAGGCTCAGAAAAACCCTAGTGCATGGGAAGGATAGCGACATATCCTTTCTACTCCTAGAAGAGGATGAGGCTTTCCGAGAGGAAACATTATTACACCTAATAGGAAAGTCAGAGCACTCGTGAGTAAATGAAAATAAAATATGGAAATTATACTTTGATGGAGCAAACTCAAAAGATGGAAATGGAGTTGGAATATTATTGGTGTCTCCGAAGGGCGGCCTGATACCCCTGTCTTTCAAACTATATTTTGAGGCTATCAACAATGTGGCAGAGTATGAGGCACTACTCCTTGGGTTAAAAATGACAAGAAATATGAAAATTGAATGCCTATCGGTCTATGGAGACTCTTAGCTAGTCATAAGGAAAATCTGAGACCAATGCCAACCCAAACAGCCTAGGCTAAGGATGTACTGAAATGAAGTGTGGGAATTAATCGATAATTTATTCCTGGGCTTTATCATATAGTTTCTTCCCAGGGAAGAAAATAGGATGGCTGACTCTCTTGTGGTAGATGCAAGCACTTTCAGGCCCCCACAAAATCCACTCCTCATATATGAGATAGAAGTCAGACACAGGCCTTTAATACCTGATAATGTCAAACATAGCAAGTATTCGAAGATGTCGAGCAGGTGAAAATATTCATAACAGTCATTGGGGAGTTCACCCACTCCACCATCAATCAAGAAGAAGAAGAAGAGGAACAATAAGCCACTTCGTGGGAAGACACAGTGGCTAGGCAAAAAAAAAATGCAACTAAAAGGGAACACCATCACTCATGGACTTGTTCCACTAGAAATACTTTTTAATAAAGACAACATAGCTTCCAAACAAATGGCCCTAGAGAAAGATGAGCAAATAGAAGATTGAAACCTCATATCAGAGGAGGAACCCCAAATGATTAGGTTTTCCAAAGGAATACCCTTGCAATACAGATAGAGGTATTTAGATCTATTCAAAACTTACAAAGATGTATTTTCTTGGTCTTATGATGATTTGAAATCATTTGATACTAATATTATTCAGCATAAGATTCCTTTGAAGAGTGGGATAAAGCCATGCAAACAGAAATTTAGACAGATAAATCCACTCTTACTCCCCTCCATTGAAAAGAAGGTAAGGAAGTTGTTGTAGGCCAAGATCATAGTACCATTAAGATACTCTGAGTGGGTAGCTAATTTGGTCCCTGTCCAGAAAAAGAATGGAGAGATAAGGGTATGTGTGGACTTCTCGAATTTAAACATGGCATATCTAAAATATAACTAACCTCTGCCCAAGATGGATAATATATTGCAGAAGGTAGTGGGTGTAGCCAGAATGTCCATGATGGACGGATTCTCTAGATTTAACCAAGTGGTAGTCCACCCTGACGACCAGAAAAAGACTACTTTCATAACCTCGTGGGGAAAATTCATGTACGTCCGCATGCCATTCGGGTTGATAAATGTAGGGGCTACATTTTAGAGAGCTATGGACATAGCTTTCGTAGGTGAGAAAGAAAAATTCATGGTAGTATACTTAGACAACATCACAATATTTCATAAGACTAATTAAGAGCATGTACTCCATTTAAAGCTCACTTTGGAGAAGTATAAAAGGTATGGTTTCTCTCTGAATCCTTAGAAATCTTAGTTCGCCTTGAGTGAGGGTAAGATTCTTGGACACATAGTAGCACAAGAAGGAGTAACGATTGATCCTAAACGAGTCAAATCCATCATCCATATTCCCTTTCCCAGAAAAAAGAAAGAAGTCCAAGCCTTTTTGGGAAGGATAAATTTCTTAAGGTGATTTATACTTAACTATGTTGAGATAGTCAATGGTATCACAGATATGCTCAAGAAGGAGAGAATGAAGTCAATTGGAGCATTTTCCCCATGATTCTTTCACTAGAATAAAAGAAGCTTTGGTTGAGGCCTTAGTGCTAGTTATCCTTGACTATTTAGTTCCTTTCTACATCTCTTATTTTGCCTCTCCACATACCATTGTCGTTGTGCTATTACAGAAAAATAAAGAAGGCTACAAGAAACCCATTTCCTTTTTCAGCCAAGTCCTAAAAGATGTCGAGCTGAAGTATAATATATTGGAGAAACAAGCCTATGCATTGGTCAAGACACTGAAGTCATTTCGTATGTATGTGCTACAATCGAGAATCACAGCATTCATCCTAATGACTACAATCAAGGACATCCTAGTGTAGGGAGCCAATGAAGGAAAAAGGGTATATGGATAGATAAAATACAAGAATATGAGCTAGAAATAAAGCCTACCAAGCTCATTAAAGGCCACAAGTTGGCCAAGATTTTATCTGAATCAAACTGCCAAGCTCTAGGGATAAACCACATCATAGAGGAAGGCAGACCAAAGGATCACCACAGCAGAATTAAAATAGTTGAGCAAAAGATCTATGCCAAATATGAGGGATTGCCCAGGTATAAGAAAATTTTTCATTACCTCTTATTCCTAAGATTCCCATTAGGACTGGATAGATCTAAATACCAAAGTCTAAGATTGTAGGCACATAAATACATTATATCCAATGGAATTCTCTACTGGAAGGACCTGTTGGGGGTATTACTGCTATGTTTGGTTGAGGGAGAAATACATGAAGTGATCGAGGATTTCCATGGGCGAGTATGTGGATGACACTACAGTTGAAGACAACAACACATTAAATCATCAAGGAAGGATTCTACTGGCCCACGCTGTTTGGAGACATTTATTCTTTCGGTCAGGTCGTGCCATAAATTCCAATTGTTTTCTGAAAGAAAAAAAATTCTCCTCTCCCCCTGATTCCTGTGCATGTAGAGGATCCTTTTAGACAATGGGGATTGGACTTCATTGGAGAAATAAACCCACCATTTTTTAAATGGTTCTATTGATATATGAGTTTGGAGAGGCATTTCATTATTTGGGACTGGCTCCCCCATTCTTTAGCAGGCATCACAACTCAAAACAAACCTTTTGGCATATTTGAAAAGAGTGGACCAGTAGTAACCCACAAGTAGGTTGTTCTTTTGTCTACAAAATGGCCACCACAGGGTTCACTGTGGCAAGCTCTCAGGACATCATACATCTCATCTTCTCGCACACATCTTCTCATGATTGAATCAGGTCCTGTGCGGTACAAGTCTCCCTCTATCCAAGAATAATTGGCACTTCGCTGCACAATATTATGTTTCTCCCTGGTGGAAATATTTTGTGGCAACCTGCCTGATACCAGATAGTTAGCCACATCAACAAACAAAGGAGTATGTGTTGAGACAACAAATAAATTCTCATCTGGAAAATCATCCAGAACTAGTACTAAAGTTCTGTCTCGAGCAATGCTCATTCGAGATAAGTACTCTGCAACCAAATTATCTCATCCAGGCCTGTCAATCACAGTGATATTAAATTCCTGTAACAAAAGTAACCATCTCGTAATTCTTCCATTAGTAATGGGCTTATTCATAAGGAACCTAATAACAGAGTGATTAGTATGGACAAAATTTTCGTAACTAATAATATAGTGCCTAAATTTGTTGATAGCATGGACTACTGTTAATAATTCCTTTTCAGTAACTGTGTAACTTAGCTCTAGAGGTGAGATATTTTTGCTAACAAAGTAGATAGCATAAGTAAAGTGATTCTCCCGTTGTCCAAAAATGTCTCCAAGTGTAGTGCTCGTTGCATCGGTACAAATGTGAAAAGGGAGAGACCAATTAGGTCATCTCAACAATGGAGAAATAGACAATTTGTCTTTTAGGTCCTCAAAACATTATGATAGTCAGTATCCCATAAAAAATCAACATCTTTAGTAAGCAATTTAAACATGGGTGCTGCAATTTTAGTAAAATTTTCAATAAATCTCCTATAGTACCTTACATGTCCCAAAAAACTTCTTACCTCTTTTTGCAACATTGGAATTGGAATATGTGATATTACCTCAATTTTTGCAGGGTCAAATTTTATCCCTTCTTGTGATACATGATGTCCCAAAACAATTCCCTTAGTTTGCATCATTTTACATTTAATATTACTAAGGGCCAAATGAGCTTCTTGACAACGAATCAATACTTTTTCCAAGTTCTTCAAATCTTGTTGAAATTCATCACCGTACATTGTGAATTCGTCCATATAGACTTCCACATAGTCATGTATCAAATCAACAAAAATAGCTAAAACAACTCTTTGAAAGGTAGTTGGAGCATTGCACAGACCAAAAGGAAGAACTCGGTAAGAATAGGTGCCCCATGGATAGGTAAAAGTAGTATTCTCTTGGTCTTCTAGGGCTATTTGAATCTAATTATAGCCATTGTACCCATCCAGAAAAGAGAAGTTATTTTTCCCCAACAATGTATCAAGCACCTGATCAATAAAAGGTAAAGGAAAATAGTCCCGCAAGGTAGCTTTGTTCAACTCTCTATAGTCAACACAAATTCTCCATTTCCCATTTTTCTTGGGAACTACGACCAAGGGAGATATCCATTTACTGTCAGAGATAGGATATATAAAACTTTCACTTAAAAATTTCTGCAGTTCATCTTTAACAATTTATTTTACAAATAGATTCATTCATCTTTGTGGCTGCTACACGCCTAACTTCTTAACTCGTGTAAATGTGATGTGTACAAGTGTCAGGATGAATACCTTTCATGTCCAAATAATCCCAAGAAAATGAATTGGATTATTTTTGAACCATATTTATTACCTGTTGTTTTTGTTTTGTACTTAATTCTATACCAATGTGTTGAAAATAGCAACAAGAAATGCTAAATATAGAAGTGATAAAAATAACATTACTATAGATAGCATTTCGAGATACATTCCAATTTTAGTTAGTCCCTGAACTAAAATCAAGAATTAAAATTCGAATTTGCTCTTAGCAGTTGTTTGAAAAATAATTAATTAATTCATCTTGAGTTAATTAGTTGGAGAAAATCAAACATGAAGTCTATGTGAAGACATGCAACAGTTTCTCCATTGATTGACAAATTTATCCCTTAGTTGAGGAGAAGAGTATGAGTTGTAATTAGCTAGCTCAATTAACTGAGTTAAGTCTATTTAGATTAGTTCCAACAATTTGTAGAACTAATTTTGAGTTCAGTTCATTAATGCATGCATGCATGTAACTGCTGCTCTTCAGATAATTGAATATTCTCTCATAAATAACTCATGCATGTCAGTTCAGTCAGAGACCCAGTTGAGATCAGATGATGGGATAGTGTACTATCAGTTGCAGGAATATTCCATGGAGGCTATCTCTTGCACGTATAAGGAATTCATTCCTTCAGGATTGCACAATTATTTCTGAGTTTAGTGAGTTGTATGAGGCCAGACTTCACACAGGTGGCATCATTGGACCCCAGGAAAAACTACGCAAGGAAATAGGAGGCTTGGAGGGCTGAGGGAAGGCATATGTTGTGTCTATTTAGTTTGTGAGTGATATTGAGGGATTGTATTGAGAGCTGGATAGCTTGTGAGATAAAGCTTTGTGTAATCTTGAGATATTTCCACTTGTATGATAATACAAAGATCAGGGTTTTTAGCTGAGGCCTTCCCCTGAGTATTCTTCTGTGTTCATATGTGATTGCTTTCTCTTCATCTGTTATATGTGTTCTATTTGATCTTGCTCATAATCGATTAAGCTTCCTCAAGTTTGTTTGTAGAAGTAGATCAAGTAATTTTCTTTAGTATATTGCATTATCAAGTGATCTACAGTGAGAATTTCTACATGGTATCAAAGCAAAGGTGATCAAAGTGAAGAACAATATACAAGAAGGAAGGAGTTTGAAGTTTGAAGTTCCTTATTATAGAAATCGAGTTCTTATCACATCTCTAATTTCATCAATGGCAGTCAACGGTTTGAGACTCAAGTATGCCCTTGATGGCAACTCGAATTATATAGTCTAGAAGGATCGCATGGAATCAGTATTAGAGGACAACAGTTTGAAGGACTTCATTGATCAAGAAGTTCCCAAGCCTGCAATAGCTAATGCTCAAGAATTGGCGGAATGGAAGAAATGTGTGGCTAGAGCAAGGAGAATCCTCCTGGAGGGAGTTTGAGACCACATTGTCTCGAGCCTCCATGGGAAGGAGACACCATTTTCGATGTGGAAAACATTGAAGGATCTATATCAGAACAGCAACGATCAGAGGAAGCTGGCGCTGAAAGACAAGCTTCATAAAATCAAGTGTAAAAAGGGCGACACGATCTCTACATTCCTGAACAAGCTCACCACCTACAAGGATGAGCTTGGAAGTGTAGGGATCACGACAGCCGATGACGACATGGTGAGTCTAGCTCTCCTCAGTCTTCCTAAGAGCTGGCATAGCTACCAAGACTTAGTAAATGGAAGAGAGAAACTGCCTAATTGAGAATGACTTTGTTCAGATCTGATGCATGAGGAGATAAGGAGAAGCACCATAGATGGATCTTCATCAAAGAAATATGATGAAAAAAATCTAGCCTTAGTGAGTAAGGCAAGGGAAAGTGAAGGTCTCCTGTTCCAAATCTAGTTCTTCCCATGGTGGGAAGAAGTTTCACAAATCGAAAATGTGATGCTTTTATTTTCATGAGGTGGGCCATTATGCTATGAATTTTCCACAAAATAAATCCAAGAAGGGATCCTCGAAGGGATTATATGGTGAGGCATTGGCCTCACAGTTCGAATTGGATTTCTCTCTTATCTCATGCATGGTTTCATCCATGGTGGGATGTGTATGGTACCTAGATAGTGGAACTTCATTCCACATGTCCGATGACAAGAATATTTTTAGCACCTTGGAGGAGAAGCATCACTAGATGCGGATTGAGATGGGCGATGATGGAAAGTACCGTGTTTCAGGTGAAGGTAAAGTTGTGTTTAAAAGGGAGCATGGAGCTCCTCTCACCCTAACTGATGTAAAGTATGTACCAAGTATGAAGAAGAATCTTGTGTCCATTGCTATGCCAAAAGGTAAAGGCTATGATGTAGTCTTTAGAAAAGGAAAGGTATTCCTGAGGCATATCAACACTGGACAGACCAAGAGAAATGGGATTTGAGTTAAGAATCTCTACAAGCTAGAGGTAGACAACTGTGTTGCATTGAGTTCCAAAACTGAGTTGGTGCAAAGCCATGATATTGGCGAGCTATGGCATAGAATATTGGGCCACTTGCACCATGGGGACCTGAAGATCATGCAACATATTTCTACCGGACTACCCAAGGGAAAAATGGAGCAAATGGATACATGCAAAGGTTGTACCTTGGGTAAGTATGCAAAATTGAGACAGTAGAGCTGGAGCAATCATGGAGCGAGTTCACATAGATGTTTGTGGACCATTCTCTACAGCCTCCACCGCTAAACAAAGGTACTATGTTATTTTTATTGATGATTTTTCTTGTAGATGTTGGATCTACTTTCTACAAAAGAAGGATTAGACCTTCTTGAGGTTTTGTGAGTTTAAAGCCTTGGCAGAGAAAAAATTTGGAAAGAAAATAAGAGCCTTGCGAAGTGAAAATGGTGGAGAGTATGTCTTCCAATAGTTTAAGGACTTCTGTGTTGCTGAAGGAATTAAATGGGAGTTGAAGGCACCCCATAACCCACAATAGAATGGAGTGGCCGAAAGGAAGAATAGATTGATAGTGGGAGCAGCTTGAGTGATGTTGCATGACCAAATCCTACCACTTCATTTGTGGGCTGAGGCATGCAATACAATAGTATACTTGCAGAACATAAGCCCGCACTGTATATTGGCAATGAAGACACCAATGGAGGCCTTTTCTGGGAAGTGACAAGATGTGAGTCACTTCTGGATCTTTGAATCATCAGTTTAATGCCATGTGACCAAAGATGCCCAGAAGAATCTAGATCCAACAACTGAGTTGGGGATACTTGTGGGGTATATTGATACACCCCACAACTACGAGTGTTCCTGCCTACCAGTCAGAAGACAGTGGTACGCAGAGATATGAAGTTCGATGAGCAGAGAGTCATGTGAGTATCAATTGAGAGGGAGCTCAAGTTGCATGCAGAGGAGGAACTTTTGGTTGCAAAGGAGGAGGAGCCTCATACTGATGTAGAGCAGCCGCATGCAGAGGATCCTGGAGAGACATCCACTTATGGAGAGTCTTCTAGAGACGGGTGGAAACGCTCAAGGGAAGCTGACAGGTTGATGCTAGATGCACAAGAGAATGTGGGGCAGCCATCCTCTCAGCACAGATAGAGGAGATCACACAAGCAATACACTGGTTACATGGCCCTGGTTGGGGAGTGTGTAGCGATCAAACCTTCTTCTTTCAAGGAAGCAGTGCAGAAACCAGTCTGGGTTGATGCTATGGTATAGGAGTATGACTCTATCATTTAGAATAGTGTGTGGAATGTTGTCCCAAGACCTAGGGGAGAAGTCAGTAGTGAGTTCGTGATGGCTTTACAAGGTGAAGTAGGCAACTGATGGCAGTGTTGAGAAACATAAGGCAAGGTTTGTTGCCCATGGTTTCTCACAGGTCGAGGGGATCGACTACGATGAGAATTTTTCTCCTATAGCAAGGTACTCATGTATCAGATCGATGTTGGCACTATCAGCTCAAATGGGTTGGAAGATCCATTAGATGGAAGTGAAGATTGCATTCCTCAATGGGAAGATTGAGGAAGAGGTTTACATTGAGCAGTCGGAAGGATTTGAGACCTTCGATTGTGAGTCACATGTGTGCCACCTCAAGATAGCATTGTATGGGTTGAAGCAAGCACCTCATGCTTGGTACACCAAGATCGATAGTTATTTCACTAGGTTGGGCTCCACGAAGAGTGAATCAGATGCAAACGTTTACCACATCATGGTAGAAGGTAAGCCATTGATCATTTTTCTTTATGTTGATGATCTGATTTTGACAGGTGATGATCAGTTAATCATGTCTTGCAAGGAGGACCTTGTAAGAGAGTTCGAGATGAAAGACATGGGTCTCATGCACTACTTTTTAGGCATGGAAGTGTGGCAGAAGGATAGGGAAGTATTTGTGTCTCAAGGCAAGTATGAAAATGAGATACTCAGGCGATTCCACATGGAGAAGTGCAAACCCATGCAGACTCCTCTAGCAGGTAACTGGAGGAAGGAGGATGCTACTTCAGGTGAGGTAGTAGCTTCTACTATTTATCGACAGCTTGTGGGTTCACTAATGTATCCAGTGAACACATGACCAGATTTGTGCTTTGTGGTGAACTAGCTAAGTCAAGCTATGGTTCAGCCTACCAAACTGTTTTGGAAGGCAGCGAAACATGTGTTGAGATACCTCAGAGGCACATCTCAATATGGATTGTGGTACAGACGGATAGAGGGAGTGAAGCTTCAAGGCTTCACAAATGCTGATTGGGCAGGGAGTCCATCAGACGAAAGAGCACTTCTAGAGGAATCTTCAACCTTGGTTCAGCTGCAGTTTCTTGGTACAGTAGGAAACAAAGGTTAGTTGCACTTAGCTCAGTAGAGGCTGAATACATGGCTACCAGTCAGGAAGCATGCGAGGCCATTTGTATGCGGAAGATTCTAGTGGGATTGTTTGGTCAAAGAATGGATCCAACTATGATCTATTGCGATAATCAGAGTTGTATCAAACTCTCTGAGAATCCAGTATTTCATGACAGGTCCAAGAACATTGATATCTAGTACCATCATCTTCGAGACTGTGTGGTGAAGAGGATCATGTTGTTGCTGTATGTTTCGACCGAGGAGCAGGATGCAGATATTTTGACTAAGGTATTGTCAAAATGCAAATTCAAGTTCCACAGAGACAAGATTGGGGTGACTAATAATCGCTTTCTTGTTAATAGGGAGTGTTAAAAATAGCAAGAATAAATGCTAAATATAGAAGTCTTAAAAATAACATTGCTATAAATAGCATTTCGGGATAAATTCCATTTTTAGTTAGTCCTTGAACTAAAATTGAGAATTAAAATTCGAATTTGTTCTTAGCAGTTGTTTGAAAGATAATTAATTAATTCATCTTGAGTTAATGAGTTGGAGAAAATCAAACATGAAGTCTATGTGAAGACATGCAACAATTTTTCCATTGATTGAGGAATTTATCTCTTAGTTAAGGAGATGAGGATGAGTTGTAATTAGTTAGATCAATTAATTGAGTTAAGTCCAAGTTAGGTTAGTTCCAACAGTTTGTAGAACTAATTGTGAGTTCAGCTAGTTAATGCATGCATGCATGTAACTGACTACTCTTCAGATAACTGAATATTTTCTCATAAATAACTCATGCATGTCAGTTCAGTCAGAGCAGTGTTGAGATCAGATGATGGGAAAGTGTATATCAGTGGCAAGAATTATTCCATGGAGGATATCTCTTGCATGCAAAAGGAATTCATTCCTTAAGGATTGCACAATTATTTATGAGTTTAGTGAGTTGTAT